>CAMOHE010047064.1:80398-90944 GCA_946598075.1 Artocarpus hirsutus
AGTGGTAGGAAGAAACAAATGAGCATTAAAAGAAAATATTATCATGTCTCCCCTGGAGACTTTTAGTAAATAATGCCTACATAATTGAGGGGGCAAATGGGGCAAGTTGTGAAAGAAGATGAAGGAAGTATTAAAAAGGTGGTTGAGAAAATATATCAATGTCTCCTAGTAATTGAGGTGAATTAATTCTATGTCTCCTTCGGAGACCTTTAGCCAAATGAGAAAGAGGCTACTTAATTGAGCATTAATGTAGGGGACAATGTTGGTAGAAATGGGTCATAGGTAAATTTTGAATGTTTCCTATGGAGACTTGGTAAGAAATACTAAAGTGACAATTTATTCATATGATTTTATAAAAATCATACCCATTAAAATTGTAACAACCTGAAATTTTAATGCATTGGAAATGCATTAAATTAGAGATTAAATTGAGAAGAAAAACATGATTTAAGGAAAAATATTGTATAATAACATGGAAATTATACGGTATTGGAATAATACAGTGTAATAAAAATACACTGATGAAATTATGCAGTATGAAAATTACATTGTAAAAGTAATGCAGTGTAAGAATTGGACTGTTGTAAAGTCACACAGTACAGAATTAGACTGTGTAAAAAGTGTTTTCCACACTTTTTTATATAAAAGCAAAAAAGAGAAAAAAAAGAAAAAAAAGGAAAATTTAGGATAAATCTCAACACTTTCTCTCTCCTCATTTTCTCTCTCTACTTTCCCTCTCCTCACAAAAGTGAAGTTGAGATTTCGAGCTCCGTTTTCGACACCTCCCACATCATTGGAAAGATCTCGACGAGCTGAGCTTAACGGTGTACCGAGCAGCCCAAAAGGACGCCGGAGGAGGGCTCACGCGCCGCCCAAAGTGGCGGTGAGACCCATTTCTTCCCAAGCTTGTTTCTCCTCTGTCCGACCACCAATCGAGGTGATTTTGGTCTCTATGGACTCAGGGTGATGAGAGGAACAAGAAGGTATCTTTTTCCCAGCTCAATTCTGGCCGGAGAAGCCTCGCCGGAGTTGCCCTAGGGCCGCCGTGGCACCACCGCAGGAACCGCCGTTCCCGACGACGGTGAGGCACACCGTCGGTTCCAAAAGCTTCAGAGGGAGCCAGGGATCAAAACCCCCAACTTGATTACACGGTAGCACCGCCCCATGCCGGAGTTCCACCTGCTCCGCCACCGACCGCCGTGAGCAACGACTATCTCGCCTGTCGCACCATTGTTGTGCCAAATTGATGGCATGGTTATGCTCAGAAGAGCACGGGTAACGTGTAGGTGCCTTCAATTCCGCAAAAGGTCATCGGATGGACGGAGAACAACGTCTCCGTCGCGCGCCACTGAGAGGGTAGGCGGAGCCACCGACTAATGCCATGTCAAGTTGCCCCACCATGGGGAAAATGCTCAGAGAGGGACGGGGAAGGAAACCCCCAAATCAATTTGTGGCCACTATCAACGAAAAACCGAGATCGAAGCTCGCCATTTTCCACCATCGACAGTAGCCCGATTTGTAGGGTTAGAGGCCAAATTGCATGAAATTGACCCCACCAATGGACTCAGGAGGGTCAATTTAGGGGGGGGTAGGCTTAAGCTTAGCCACCAACGAGGCCAGTTGACGCCGGTCAATCGCCAGTCAATGCCGGTCAATCGCGGTCAACGGCCAGCCAAGGGACATTTTGGGATTTTATGATCTGGACCTCCGATCGACGATCTGAGACAGCCTCCTGACTTGTTTCGACGCTCTGAACGCAACGGTGACCTCTGTTTGAGCTAATTCAACTCTGGTGAAAATCTTCTGATACCAACTGCACATGAATCGAGGCAATTCAAACAGTAGTATCGGAGTCCAGAATGACATGTTAAAGGATGTATGATCTCCAGGAAGCACTCCTAGCCATGTATAGTAGCTCGAGGAGCACTGCAGTGGATGCTTCACATACTGTGGATACAACGAGGTACAACCGGACCCACTTAGCTCGGAGTCCAAGTAAGTGACAATCTCGCCTACAGTATGTATTATTGAAATGCATTGTGATAGATGCTCAGTTTTAAGGTTTTAAGTTCAGTTAAGGAAAGAATGAAGGAAAATGACACGAAGGGCAAAATGGTTATTTTATGAAAAATGACCAAAATGGACCCGAAACGCCCGATGTCGGGAAACGTTTCTTAGTGGTAATTTTTCATATTATGTATATAAGGGAATGTTAAAGTTAAGTTATGAGTTTGGTTAAGTCACAAAAATGGACGAAAAACCCGCCAATGGCAAAATCGTCATTTTTACAAAATGGCTAGAACGGAGCTAGACACTCCGATTTAGCATAACATCATTAAACAAAAAATGTTCCGTAATACATTAAGTAATGTGACCGTCATGTGTGACAAGAGTTTTAATGAGGAATGTTCAAGGAAACGAGAAGTAACCCGGTGGATTACAAAATTAAGGAAAGGAAAGGGTAAACAGACAGTTTACCGAATTATGAAAAAGGGGATGAATGTTTAATGTTTACGTTTTATTATCAATCGAGTAGATTGACAAATAGAAAGATTATTAATGAGTCGGCTGTCGTATGATCAGGACACAGAAGCCGACCAACGAAAGGAAAGAAAAAGGAACGAGACAGGAAAGGAATAGTGAACGCTAGAGCATAGTACGGGTAAGTTTCAGACCTCACCTATAGCATGAAGTAAATGATTTTTAAATATTTTTGATATATGTTTATAAATGAGCTTGCAATTATTATGCAAGTTTCTTTTAAAGAATATTTGCATTTATTATGCAAATTGTTTTAAAAGTTCAATGTAAGTTTGCAATATATTTGCAATGATTATGTTTAAAAGTACAATTGCATTTAATATGCATAAAGATTAAAAGTTCAAGTTATGCTTTTGAAAGTATTTAAAGTATTTTTGCATTTTTTGATAATGCATAATATTTTATAATTAAAGCTATAAGCTTTATGATGCATTTGTTGTGCATTCAATTAAGTTTTGAAATAAAAGATGTGATTTGCAAAATGTGATTGCATTATATATTGCATATGTTATGCAATAAGTGTTAGAGTATATGTTATGATTTGCAAAAGGTGATTGCATTACATGATGCATTTGATATGTAATATGTTGCACTCATTATGCAATAAATTTTATAGTACAAGCTATGTATTGCAAGTGTGTTTGCATATGATGTGATTGCATTTGACATGCTCACAAAAGATAATAATAAGGTAAAGCAAGGATAAAAAGGAAAGTGTCATACCAGTCTCTGTGTTATGAGGTAATGAACATAAAGTTAAAGTTAACCTCTAAGATGTGAGGTACTTGACCACGTGATCGATGGTCTCAAGTCTTCCGCAAGGGAAGCATCATGTTAATGATCTCATGATTAATGAGTTGGCACGAACACTAAAGGAAAGTAAGGAAAGTGAATGAAAGATAAAGAAAGTTAAGAACGGGAATAGTAAGTTACAGTAAGAAAAGAGTGTTTATAAAATGCTCATAATTGGAAGTTAATAATTGAGCATAAATGGAATCATGCATTTGATTCTGCTTGAATTCCTTTTTATGAAATATTTATATGTTATGTTATGAAAGACATTTTGATAGAATGTTATGTTAAATGTTTTATGATAAATGTTTATGGAAAACATTTTCATGATTTTAAGAAAAGGTTTATAAAGGATGCTTTATGAAATGCATTCTAAGGATTAATGTTAAATGTTTTATGAAAATGTTTATGAGAAATGTTTTATGAGTGTTTCAAACGTGTTATGAAAATGTTTATAAGGAGCATTTTAGAGACGTTTAATGAAGAATGTTTATAAAGTATGTTTATGAAAAATGTTTCAAGAGAAAGGCTTTTATGATAAAAGTTTTAAAGTATGTTTAAACGCTTTGTGAGTTTATGTTTGAACTTACTAAGCGTAAGCTCAAAAGAAGTTTTTCATGCTGTAGGTAATGTATGGGTGACCAGTAGGACCCGTTAGAAGAGCTGGGTGTGCGGAAGGGCAGATGCGAGATGTGGGAATGAATACCACTACAGTTTGCTTCCACTATGCAAAGAAAATGTTTTACACTGTTTAATGTAGTGTTTCCAAGGTTTTTAAGAAAATAAGAGTGTTAAGAAGTGTTTTCAAAAGTTTTACGATACATTGTACTAAATGTATTATACAATTATGAAATGATGTTTTAAGCTATGTTTAATAAATGTTTCTTATTAAGTTTTAAGAAACGATTTGAAATGGTTTTAAAGACAAAGGTTGAGCGAAGTCTCAACAAGAATGGCGATGAGGGTCGCAACAGTTTTAAATGTTTAAAGAAAATTTTTTGTAATTCAATATTTTCTTACTAAGTAAGTAAGATTACTGTTTTATACACAATGTTTATGAAAGTTAAGTGATGGCCGAAAAGGCGGGTTGTCACAAAAATAACGGGTGTTTCAGCTCTCCTCCCCTTTAAAAATTTCGTCTTCAAAATTCCAAATCTAACAATACTAATAAAAATCACAATTCTGTTATGACATTCACTTTCGACTCTAATCCGCCAATGTTGCTTGTCTTCAAATGTGGTTATTGCATCTCCTTTTATTTGCTTGGAGTATAAACCTCACTCTGAATACTAAATACTTAAACAAGAGTATTTTTGACTTGATTCAAATTCACAACACTGTATTATGGTTTAACATTTTGATCAGAAAACACACATATTGATCATACCATTTTTCAGTCCTTCACTATCTTTGGATTGTGATTTACAATTACAATCAGGAGATTGCTTGAGAAATTCTATATACTTCATCTTTAAATTCTTTTTCCTTTCTAAGCAAAGAAAAGTCAAGCATGATTAACTTCATATTCCAACTAATAAACTAAGAAATAATTATTAGACATATAACACAAGTGCTTCCATTCAAAATCATGCATTGAACTAGTACATAGAGACATTAGAAGAATCTCTTAGTTACGAACCAACTTGACAGATTTTTCATTAAACAACTACCTTCATGACACACAAACATTTTACCGACATAACATACTCATAATGTTCTACCGAGTATCCTCACAATTGACTTTGGTACTTCCACATAATATTTACAGAATGCTACACATTACAAACATGATACGGATACATTTCGAGAGTACAAGGCACTCTGTATGTCTAGCTATCCATATCATGCATGCTTAGAGAATACAAAAGCATCGATAAACAAAAGATCAGACCTTAAGTAGGATGTGTTTTGAGAGCATCAAGTACTCCGTATCTAGCCATCCCGGCATTAGGCTCAATGAATTTAAAAGTTTTAACAATGACATACCACAAGAAATACAAAATGCAAGGTAAACGATTATTCGTGACACTCGAAATACGGACACATGCCTACATGCTATAGATAAAACCAAAAGATTACAAACTAAGATTCAAATCAAAGGGTTGCTTTTGGCTTTCCTTCTCCCATTTAAGCTTGGACATTGCAGTGTCGGACTCCGGATGGATGATTTGCATCTTATCTAACAATTCTTTAGCGGTTGAAGCAGTAACAAAGATTTGTCTCCCTGATTCCACAATAAATTTTTCCTCCACAGAGTAATCTAAAAATTTTAAAAGACTATCATAAAAACCATTTACATTTAAAAATCCTAAGGGTTTGGAATGAAAGCCTAATAAATACCTACTAGCAACCACGAATATTTCCTCAAGAGTACCTAGACCACCAAGTAATGCTATAAAAGCATCAGAATTATCAATCATAACTTTATGATGTTCAAGTGTATCCAAAACTCTTTTCTTCTGACATTTTTTTTCCACAAAGGTTCCCTTCAGCTAAGACTCGAGGAATAATCCCTCGGACTTTGATAGCACCAAACTTAGTTGCTGTTGCCACATTTCCCATTAATCCTAAACTACCACCCTCATAGGTCAAGTTAATCTTTCTATGTGCTAGGACTTGCCCTAAGTGTTTTGCGGCTTCTAGATAGTCTTTATCTTTTCCAGGGCTAGATCCACAAAAGACACAGACATTTTTTTATTTTCTTTATGGACTGGGAGGTAGACATATTTAGTTTATATAAGTGGTTGTTTATGTCTACTCCACTTAGACTTTGGGTTCTACATGAGGTTTTAAGGATGAAGAATACGTAAAAAAGGACTAAAGAAATAGACGAGTAGGAAATGAAAAGGTAATCCAAAGATTTAAAAAAAATCTTGTGTGGGTAAGAAAGTAAGATAAGGTGATTGATGGTTTACAGAAAATCTGACTTACTCTTTGAAAAAGATTAGACTCTAATTGCATAACTTTTGACAATTGAGAATGATTTGACAGAAGACCCTCTTGATACAACTGCAAACCTTTTAACAAATATACATTGAGTCTAAAAATTCAATACAAAGGATAAATACTGTAGAACTTTTGAAATTTGAGACACAAATCTTGAAATATCTGGATAAGTTTTTAAAATTCAAACATGTTACTGTACCGTATGTGACGTGTCTGATAAGATAATATATTTTATTATATATATATTTAAGAAAACCATAAATTAAATGAGATACCAAAACTTACTTTATCAATTTAATAATCACAATTATTTCAAACACAAACAAAATATTATAAGTAAAAGAAAGACAGACTATTGAACATCAACTGAAACTATTTCAAACAAGCAAAGACTAAACAACCTTTATAAAACAATGATTTATTCCCCATCAAATTTTCTTGTGGCTTGGCAAACAGGATCTAGAAATACCATATCTCTAAGGCGTTGTCTTTTTGCATGGAATTTAGGCCAGAGTTTAAAAATAGCTCCTTGAATATATTCACTAGGGTGACCATGAAGAGGAGGATGGATGCTATCCAAGTTCTACTTTAAAAGTCCATCCCTGCAAAACCTTATTTTATCTTCTCTATTCATAGACATATAACTAGGTAAAGTACATTTACCGTTACAATTTTGTCTTCCACATTTACTGCACGTTACCGCGATAGCACAAGCTTTTCTTTTCATTGCACTACGACTGGTACCCGTTCCTGGTAAACCAACATCTTAACTGAAGTCATTCAGATGGGCCTCTCCTTCTATCAACATTCTCACATCACAAGGAATGCCAAAACGCATAAGAATTCACAACCGAGTGATCCTGGCCTTGTAATTCTTTTTGAGAATCTTTTGGGAGAGTGATGGGAAATACTTTCTTAGGTGTTGGTACTTTGAGTCCATGATAAGATGAAAGGAGAGTAAATAGAAAGGAAAAATTGAGACAGCAAATTGCAGAATCCTAGAATTCCTTCTTCTTTTAGACGACGAAGAAGTTCTAGAGAGAAAGAAGATTTACGATCTAGAGAGAGAATAACAAATTAAGAGAGAGAGTGTGAGCTCAGAGAAATAAGCTCCCATGCACAGTAGACGTATATGTAAACAATGATTAAACCACTATAGATGACATATATAGGGGCCACATGGGATAGATAATGTGAGTTAAACTGATTTAGGATTTGGACTAGGCCTAAATGTTCGAAGTTGAAATGGGCCTTCACATATTTAGAACGAGTTAAATAACAAACATAAAATTAAAAACTAATTCATACAGATCTTATGCCCATTTCAAAGTCCACTAAAAATAAAAATAACTATGAACAACAAATCTAATTTCACGACAATCAGGGATCTTCCTAAATGGTATTTAAATCATTCCATAACAACATAATCATCTAGCAACTCAAATAATTTGTTTAAATCAAAGCCTTATTGAACAATGCATTAACTCATATGTTATCCTTAATACTTAACATCTATCAATGGACTCATCATCATTACTACCAAGGGTTTAGAATGTGACCAACCTTGAAATCAATATGATTTACGTCTTCCAACATAGACCATATCAATGAGCAGAGACTTTTGATATTACTACTCAAGCACATCAAAAATTTTTACAATTTCACTTATACAACATTTAATTTCCTCATATAATAAAACCTCAGGCAACCAAAAGATTCACATCTAAACATCTAAAAGTTAAAACTTTAATCATAAAGGTTTGACATCATCTCAGGTGCCTTAAATATTATGATTTACTTAAGGAAACTTTGATTAGTCATTTTTACACTACATCTATTCATAAAAATCATTGACTCTACTAGAGCACAATATACGCAGCAAAATATTCTAACATTCAAATTTATACATTATTTGCTTTTACACAGTCTCAACAGATCAAAAATCTAACATTTATCTCACTTAAGATTCAATACCATGGATTCCTAATTTATCTCATATTCTTCATGTAAACACAACTTTCAAGAAAAGTTATTGACACTTATGTACTTCATCGAATTCACACATAATCATTACTTAGATCTGAATCAATTACGAAGTATTTGGCATATCAATGCCAAACTTTGAATCAACAAATCAAACCTTATATTTCTTATTACTTTTCACAAAATTAAAAGATTCCTAAATCCTCGTATCGACATGAATTTCTCATCATTCTATATGAATTAGATATGCTTCTAGATTATAGTATTATAAGAATCTCGCATAAGCATTCTACTTATAAACCTATTCCATATAATTATCACTCCCTCATGATTATTAATACTTTCCTTCTATACTGTATAAATCAATTTGAAGGTTCATTTTGATGATGACAATAAAAATTCAACTTCAAAAACATCTCAAAAATGAATTTTCAAAGTGGTGCTACATTCCCTAGGTTAACCGAACCTAGGCTCTGATACCAAAAATTCTGTAAGGCCCTTATATGGGAGTTAACAGTTTTTAAATAAATAAAATAAAAATCAGAAAATAAAGATAAAACATCAAAGTAATTTTTCCGAGACTTAAATAGAAACTCTAAAAATAAAAATAAAACATAAACAAATAAATAAACCATAGTTTAATGTAGCACTTTAAATTTTAATAATATACAACTATCATCATCATCATTTCAACCCTCAACATATCTTAATACAGTCACAGAAGTAACAATTGATGCTTACATTATCATGCAGATCATTCTTTGCATTCGAGGCAATTCCAATGTAATATAACTACATAGCTTCCTCAATTGTTTTTCTTGTAACCATCTCACACTTAGTGAGTCATGAAAAGAGGAAAATATAAGGAAATGAGTGACAACATGCTCAGTAGGGACAACCATTACCCACCTTATGGTTTTATTCTTTACCACATTAAATCTGAATGGTTAGTTAGTTTTCATTATTATCCAAATTCTAAGATTTATTATAATCATATTCCATGAATACCATAGTTAATCATTACCAAGTTTCATATATATACATATATACAAATATTACAATTCATCGTTATTCCTAGGTATCCACATTAAATAAAGTAACGCTCAACTTATCGAAACCCAAATGGGCGTGCTTGGCTACCCTCTAAACATTCCGAGGGTATTCCATTGAGGGGACATCAAGCCCCAAGTCCTCACCAAGTCGATTCCTATACAGTGTGTTCTGGGACTTTCGATCCAAGGGAGAGTCATCACCTCCCCCTATTTTACCTTTTAGGGTATTTGTGCCCGAGGACGTAACCGCTGTCCTCTTCAGGTCTCACAATTTCTCAATGTTTAATCATTATTTAAAGAGTCAATTTTCCTAACCAAGCTTCCCAACTTATAACAACATATGTTAATTCATTATGTTCCTCGCTAATCAATACAGGGCGAGTTCATGTCATAGTTTCATATGTGATTCTCATATAATAGCAATTCAACATAGATACATATATCTAGTGGTAAAATAACCAATTTTAATTCCATAAAAACCTTACAAAAGATGAGGAATAGAATCCCTACGTTTCAAGCTTCTCAAAAATCTTTTAATCTTGGAATTAATTAATGTTAGCTCCATACACCCTTGATCCTAAGTCATGCATAAAGACAATTAAAACTAAAGCACAACATATAACCACATCCATAAATAAATTATGCGTAAATCTACATATTTTAGTCTCTAATAAGATTCATAAATCACTAAGGATAGTGTTGGAAAGATTGCAAGATATTAAGGGATTAGAAGGTGAGCAAAGTTGGATTCACTATCTACAATTAGCACATGGGTTAACAGGTGGTTTACTTAAGATAGACGGGTGATATACTGCCACTGGTAGGTTTACTAGTTTCCAATCCGAGAATTAAAAAATTCATAGAAAATAAAATACAACTCCGATTTAGGCTCATGATAGGTCCTTAGAAAGCTTAGGATGTCTACTTTTTAAATATGCATACCAACTTGCAAAATTCATTTTCATCAAATCCCAGAATTTCAAGAAAGAGCCACTACCCATGGAGGTATTACAAAGTTTATGGAATGTCAAGTTCTTCTTTAACTCAAAGCATATTATCCTTAATCAAAATCCCAAAATCATTCCAAAATATGTAGCATGTATTATATAATCATAATAAACATATTCTCATGAGTTTTATACCAAAATTATAATCAAACCAAAATAAAGGTTGGTTGTCGGTTTTAATTCAAGACTCAAGTTTTTGTTCATAAATGCTCAAATATGCATGCT
>CAMOHE010047065.1:0-20521 GCA_946598075.1 Artocarpus hirsutus
GAAAGTATAAGCATGTATATATGTATCACCTAAATAAGTGTTGCACACCCTATGTTATGTTTATGTTTATGATGTCCCAAAGGTTGGATATGTCATGTTTGGTTTGGGCTTTGCAACCCCTCTCCTCTCATGACGGCGCGCCTATGATGATGATGTTATGGTGCAACACTTGGGCTCCTAAAGATAAAATGGATAAGTTTTAATATGAATGATGTAATGAAAGATATGTTCCTATGAAAATGTGCCTAGTGCACTATTACTATTATGATGATGATGATGATGATGATGATGATGATGTTCATGAAATATTTTAAAGTTGATGATGATGATGTTTACGAAATGTTTTAAATTGTGAGAATTACCATGTACTTACTAAGCATTGGTTTATTTTAAGTTTTTCATCATGTTGCAGATAGGGTAAGAAAGTGATGGAATAGGCGGAGGACACTATGATGGGCGTGTGAGCTAAGGAAGATGATTACAAATGGAAGAACGCCAAGGAAAGAAGTTTTGAAGGAATAAGTTATGATTTTTAAATTTTTAGTATGTTTATAACTTTAAGGATATGTTTTATAATTTAAGTATAATTTTATAAATTTTGTGAATGTTTGTTTAATGTATTTTTATTAATTTTCTTCCGCATTTGAAGTTTTAAAACTTGTTTTAAAAAAGAATTTTTTTATGTTCGGCCTGTCGACCATACTGGTCGGACTGCCAAAGTTTTTCCAATCGGCCTGTCAGTTGCCAAGCATCGGCCTGCCGATCTTATGGATTTTGAAAACCCCATTTTGCAAGGCCTCGGACGGCCTGCCGATGGGTGACCTTCGGCCTGCCGAAGTTGAAAGTTCGGCCTGCCGGCCGAGACATGTTCAAAGAAATTTTATCTTTTGTTTTTTTTTCAAAGGTCATTTAATTTTAAATGATATTAGCAAACTATTTATACAATGTCTATGGGAAAAGCAAATTGTTTTTAATTAAGAAAGATTATAATTTCTTATAAATTGTATATTTGTATTTTTATAAAAAAAAAATGTATGCAAAGATCCTGGGAATGCTTTTCCAAATTATGATTTCAAATACATGTTATTAACTTCAATAGTTTGCTCCAATTAATGTTTTAAAGAATGAATGTAACGATATCTGTGGCATCCGGAAGGGGGGCGTTACACGAGGCAGCAGTAAGTTCAGCACTAGTTCGAGAAAAACAAGGGACTCAGAGGCCAGTGTTCTTCGTGAGCCATTCGCTCTTGGACGCGAAAACTAGGTACTCAGTTGTTGACAAGCTTGCACTCACAATAGTCGTGTCGGCCCGAAAACTTCGTCCGTTTTTTCAGGGACATACCATTGTGGTGCTGTCATCCTACCCGATGAGAGCAATTTTGCACAAGCCGGATGTATCTGGTAGAATGACGAAGTGGGCAGTTGAACTGACAGAGTTCGACATCGAGTACAAGCCCCATACAACGTTAAAGGCACAAGTGCTGGCAGACTTTGTAGCTGAACTAACTTGCAGGAACAAAGACGGAGGATCGGAGTCATGGATAGTGCAGGTCAACGGATCAAGCAACGAGAAAGGGTCAAGAATAGGGATTGTTTTCAAGTCGCCAACTGGTGAAGAAATCGAACAGAGCTTTCGATTGGGGTTTAAAGCTACAAACAATGAAGCTGAATATAAGGCCCTGATAGCTGGAATAAGGCTCGCTGCTGCATTGGGGGCTAACAAGCTTCTTCTGGAAAGTGACTCCACGCTGGTCGTTAACCAAGTAAATGGAGAGTTCGAGGCACGAGACAAGAAGATGCATTTGTACCTAAGCTTAGTTAACAAGCTGAAAGCTCAATTTGATCATTTCGAGGTTAAGCACGTACCACGAGAACACAACTCCAAAGCCAATGCACTGGCTAACTTAGGGTCATCAGTCGAAGTGAGCGAGAGGAGAACAATCCCTTTGGAACTAATCGACAGCCCTAGCATTGCGCCGATTGAGAAATCTTGCCATGTGGATTCAAGGGATGATTGGAGAACCCCCATCCAGATGTATATTAATGAAGGTTGGCTCCCTGACGATAGATAGGCTGTGAGAAAGATTAAAGTGCGTGCTACATGATACTGCCTGATAGATGAAAAGCTATATAGGCGCTCCTTTGCAAGACCTTATCTCTGATGTCTCGGAGAAGATGAGATCGAGAAAGAGATTAGAGAAATGCATGAAGGGTCCTGTGGAAATCATTCAGGCGGAAGGTCATTGTGCAATAAGGTGAAGAGGCAAGGATTCTATTGGCCAACGATGCAGAGTGATTGCAAAAACTTCGTCCGAAAATGCGATAGCTGCCAGAGGCATGCCCCAATCATACATCAACCTGCAGAAGAGCTTTCTTCAGTCAGTTCGCCATACCCGTTCATGAAGTACTCGATGGATGTTGTCGGACCGTTTCCTCCAGCTCCCGGACAAGTGAAGTATTTGCTCGTCCTTACTGACTACTTCTCCAAATGGGTCGAAGCCGAAGCCTTTGCGGATGTTAAAGAATAAGACGTTGAAAGATTTATTTGGAGGAACATCATCTGTCGATTTGGCGTCCCACTAGAAATAGTCACCAACAATGGCTCTCAATTTGTTTTATCATCCTTTAGGAAGTTTTGTCAAGATTGGGAAATTATTTTAAGTTTCTCAACACCAAGATACCCTCAAGGAAACGGACAAGCTGAAGCGACAAATAAGACAATTGTAAAAAATCTGAAGAAGAAACTCGAAGCAAGAAAAGGACGATGGATCGAGGAACTCCCGATGGTATTGTGGGCCTATTGAACGACTCCAAGGAGGGCAACTGACGAATCGCCTTTTTCGCTGGTGTATGGAACAGAAGCCGTTATTCCCTCTGAGATAGTTGCACGGGACCTGCGAGTCGATTACTCTTTGCTAAACGAAGCAAAGAACAATGAAATTATGCAGGATACGTTGGACCTCGTCGACGAAAAGAGGGACAGAGATTTCTATCGCCTTGGGTGCTACCAGCAAGCAACAGCCAGGTATTATAACAGAAAGGTCAAGCCCAGAAGATTTGTCGAAGCAGAACTCGTGCTCAGGAAAGTCTTCCAGAATACTAGAGAAGCCAACGCAAAAAAATTAGCAGCTAATTGGGAAGGACCCTATCGAATATGGTCGGTGGTTCAAGAAGGAGTTTACAAACTCGAGAGGCTGGATGGGTCCTACATAACAAAAAGTTAGAATGCAAACCATTTGAGGAAGTACTATCTATAATGCTTTGATTCTGCTTTTCCTATGTAATTGAACTATGTTTGACTTGATTCCCGTACAAGGGATACATAGGCAGCTCGTATACGTTATAAACGAGTGCAGTCGCTTTATTATTTTGAATTTTATTTCTTGATAAATTGACGAATTTTTTGAATTTGATTTTCAGGAATGACTTAGTTTTCGCGACTTTGGACTCGACCAGATCGATCCGAACCCAATGCCATCTTTATGGCCAACATCAAACTCGACTAGATCTATCCGAACTCTCAGATGCCATCTTTATGGCCAACATCGGACTCGACCAGATCGATCCGAACCCAATGCCATCTTTATGGCCAACATCAGACTCGACTAGATCTATCCGAACTCTCAGACGCCATCTTCATGGCCGACATCAGACTCGACTAGATCGATCTGAACTCTCAAACGTCATCTTCATGGCAAACTTCAAACTCAATCAGATCGATCCGAATTCACCCAACGTCATGTCTCAATTCTTGCTTCGTCTACATCGACCTAAATCCTACTGGTTGATCCGAACTAATGGTGCAATTGTTTCAGTTGCAATTTTTAATCTACTTAATCATTTCAGTGAGTACAACATACGCCTCATTCCTAATTTGAGCTAATTTCATCTAGCCTAATTTGTTTATCCAATTGATTTTGTCAGTTAGAGATCGAGATCTCTGATACACAATGACACGAAAAGCATAAACCTAAAGTGATTATGAAAATTTAGAAAGTACAATTTTGAATTTTTCGACTGTTAAATCGAAGGTTCTCTTGAACAAAATAAAATTGTTCTAAAAAAAAAAGAAGAAGATTATTTGAATTTAAATTCTCTCAAAATTCCCTTCCTTCAGCTGGCTGGTCACCTTCGGGCTCGTTTGTCTCAAGGGTCGAGTAATTAGTGACTTCGATAGATGGAATTCCTGCAGCTTCAGACTCGGGAGTAGGGGGCTCAACGATGACGTCTTCATGGTCAGATTCGACTTCGACAACCTGATCGTCCGTTGACAGCACATCCTGGAGCTCCTTTATCTCCTTGTCGATTGCATCGATGCTAAGCTTGCCCGATTTGAATTCGATCAAGGCTTCAAGTCGTGCCTTGAAGGAAGAGGTGCCGTAGACCTCGAGCAGCTGCTCCTTTATCTCTTCAATATCCTTGTCTTTCGAGGATATCTTCTCTTTTAGACCTTCATTTTCTCCTTTCAAAAGCCAAACTTTGCTCGATAGGTTCAACACCTTGCTATTCGCCCTATTTAGCGCATCGACAGCATCGTTAAGCTCCCTCTGTTTGCTCTCTATCTGTTATTTCACCTCTTCGAGCTTTTCCCCAAGCTCTTTTACCTTCGACGTCTCCCTTTCAAGTTTGTGCACTGTCTTGTTTGCAAAAAGATTTTGGAACATGAGAGCCAGCATATTTACAAAGTTGATTGCGTTAGTCGTTTCGAACGGACCCATAGAATTTCATAAAGATTGCAATTTTACTGTCCCAACGCAGCAGCTGACTCGTTGTACAGTCATGTAAACGGTTTTCCTCCAAAGACCTCCTCGTCTTTATTGAAATAGAAGTTGACTGCCACTCTCTTCGTAACCTCTCTGTCTTGAAGAACGCTAACGTCATCTGGGACATCCAACGTCTTCTTCGAAGCTGACCTTTGGACATTTTCGGTTGAAGCAGGAGGCTCCGTTCCTTTCCTTTTCTTTGACCGGGGGGGGGTTGAATATTAAACTGTGGAGGAAGAGGCAGTTCAGACTGTTCGACAAACGGCATCATCTCCTTTGGTGCTGACGATTCTCCAGCTTTGGCTCGTCTTTTCTTCAGTTTCTTGTCCGCTAGTTTCTTCTTCCTTATCTCACCCAAGGGAGGCAACGTCACCTTCATGGCTGATAAAGCGGCTTCTACGAGATGAACGTCTTCGTCAAATAGTGGGGTAATAAATTTGGACGGACCGTATAGTCGCTGAAG
Source organism: Artocarpus hirsutus (assembly GCA_946598075.1). Taxonomy (NCBI): domain Eukaryota; kingdom Viridiplantae; phylum Streptophyta; class Magnoliopsida; order Rosales; family Moraceae; genus Artocarpus; species Artocarpus hirsutus. The sequence goes on from CAMOHE010047065.1 coordinate 5,227, forward strand.
TGGACCGCGGCATACAAAAACCTAATCGACTCGTTTTGGAAATCGAATAGGAATACCTGAAGGAATGTCCTTGAAATTCTTCCAAATCGATGACTTCCCAAGTCGATCGGGTTTTGAGATTTCAGCCCCAAGTCTGATCCTTTAATGTGAGCAGAGCTTGAAGTTTCGATTTGAACCTCTCGCCAATTGGAGCTGGGTGGTTTAGCTCGTAATCTGCAAAAAGAAAATGTACTTAAGATTAGTTGGAATTACTGTTTGAAACAGTCTCAAGGATCGAAACTCACCAATATGACCGAAAGCAAATGGAAAAGGGATTCGGGTAGTAAGCTCAAAAGAATTACGATTGATTGACATGAAGAAGTATTGTTCTTCCCAACGTCTGTCCGCCTTAGCAAACTCCCTTATAAGTTGCTTTGACTGTCGGTAAACAAAGTAAAATCGACCAGGATTTTTACTATTTGGCTTTAAATAATAACATCAAAGAAAGTCGACTATGTCGAAGTCTATTTTAGCCTCTTCGATTAAAACGATCAATGCTATCAGAATTCAGACTCCGTTCAGCATTAGCTGCATCATAGAAATGTCGAAATGACCAACGGTCTCTAATATGAATTCAGGGATCGACAATCGGAGACCTAGCTCGAACCATTTACTGTACATGCAAAACCAGTTGTTGTTTTGAGTGTCAGCTCGTTCGCCCGGATAAGGGAGTCGAATCTCTATGGTAGGTGAACCTCGTACTTCGCCCTTATCGATTGGAGGTCTGACTCTGTCAAAACAGACTCTGGATTCTTCAAAAAAAATGATACCCCTTTGGTTGGGGAGACGTATTTCCTTCTTTCGATTGGATCAACGTCATCAATTCTCCTTGAGGGCCCAGCTGGTTGGTTTCTTTCTGTCCCTCGGCTCAACCCTAGCCGCCCTTATGCTCGATTCGATCAAATGTTGCTGACGAATCATTTCATCGTCACTCAACCAAGGATCATCTCCACCGCTGGAGCTCGAAGTAATGGCCACTGACTTCGACATTTATATGAAACACAATTGCTGAAAGAAATCTAGGGTTCCTAAGATCAAAAAGGGGACGCGACCCTAAAACCTAAGAACTTCAAACAATTCTTGAATGCTTTACGATCGATACAGCCAAACAGCCCTAGCGGTCACTGATTTTCTCAGGAAAATGTTGCATGTTTAGCATCAAAATGCTCAAAATCGGGAGAAGAATAAGATTATGAGAGGAAAATTGCAAGAAAAAGATGAAAAAGAAAAAAATCTTGCCTGAAGAATCTGAAGGAACTGAGGAAAAACGGAAAAAAATCGCCCTAGAAGTCCAAGAGAGAGAAATTGGAAATCCAAAAGAGAGAAATGAATTGAAGGAAATGGACAGACGCATTATGTACCTTCCAGAGCACCACTTCGACGGTTAGGATCGCTTCAGATTAATCTGATCCAAAGTCTAGGGTTATGCGTCTGTTCGGCTTCCTGCTCAAACCAAGGCAGTGCCTTTTCAAATCCGACACGTACGTCAGTGTCGCTGTGATTATTAATGAATCGCCAATGGCGTGCTAACACGTGTTGCTGTAAATTAATTGTCGTGATTTTTCAAGGGAAAGTCATTATTCTAGCACAGGTGAAGAGACGTCCAAGTCATGTGCAGTCGATTTTAAAATCAGATCTTCACTCTTATAGTCTATAACATGAGACTAAGGAGTGGGGGGCTAACTGTTGGGGTATAATTCAGACGGGCCCAAATTGACCATGAGCCTTGGTGGCCCAACAATGTTGATCAAGCGATTCAAACAGGTCGCACGATCGAATCGATTATTCGATTCGTTCGTTGTAATTTGTTCCTCGAACTGACTATTCGATTCTTTTTGGGGTATCGTTTATCCTGATCGTTCGTATCGATTCAACGAATAGCACGTTCTAACGGTTAACACACGTTAAGTACAAGACCGGAATATGAGGAAGTAGTGGTTTCTGCAGCAAATCATCAACCGACACGTGTCTCAGTATCATAGTTATTTACGAAGCATTACTCCAGTCCACCTGACGGTTAATGACCACGTTTCAATTCCATAGTCTATATATAGGGGAAAGGTAGCTTCAGAAAAGAGGATATAGAGAAAAAGAGAGACAGACACTTTGCATGATTATTTTCTCATCTATTCCAACTTTCTTGTAGCATTGCAATTTGTACGAAGAAAACTTGATAGTGAACTACAGTGGACGTAGCTCTTCATTAACAGAGTGAACCACTATAAATATGGCGTGTTATTTTATTCCTGTTTTATTTCTTTCATTTAATTCTAATCTTGTGTGCATATCCGAGTAGACAGGTCCATCTAACGGTGATTTGAGGGCCCAAGTTTCCGATTACTTGATTCGGTATTTCAACAATTTAATTGTAGGAAAACCCGTCTACAATCATCATCCTTTCCATTAATAGGTTGGATGTTATTTCTTAAATTTTATGTCATATTCTAACAGAATATGCCCAACATGATGTGGAATATTAGTTCCCTGACCACCTCGAGAAACACACTGTCGCATGATGATGCAGTGACAGTACTACTGTTTATCCAATGAGTCTTGAAGGGATTTCATGAGCCATGGAAAAGCCTGCCTTCTTCCCTTCGGCTAGTCTCAAAAATATTTGTTTCTTCAACGAGCCTGCTGATAATCTCAGTTTACAAAAGCATAATATATTCAAACAATTTGATTGGTTCCTTTCAAGTGTTGATAGTAATTCAACCTTAAAGTTGACCAAACGTTAATATTGAGTGGGTTTGGAAATATGGTTGAAACTAATAAGTTAGAACCAAAATATCGTAACACATGAGAACTTTAACTGTGGTATAATTTTGCTTTACGTTGTAGTATCTAAAAGCTTTACAATGTGGTAGTTAAAACTAAACAAAACCATTGCTTTTGAAGCTTACATCACTTTTAGAGTACAGATTACTGAACACTTCCCTGCTTATGTTTTACATATGACTACACTTCCAAAACCTACAATGTTAATAGTAAACTAGCACATGTTGCACATTTTGTATACTTTATCCCCCAACTAACACAAAAGAATATATATAACTATAATTGTTAACTATACTATATTTTTTTGCAGAGAGAATACGAAGCCTTCTCAACCACTGAAAATCTTGCATGGAAACGATGTCCGCATTTACAACGAAATTTCACCACAGAAGCTGATCAATATCTCTTAGTTTCAATTATGATACTTTTCATTCCGTTCCAAAGTTATCATATGCATGCTTCGACACTCTTTTATGCATGGCTAGTTTCACAAGGAGTTTTGATGTCACGTTACAGAGGGCCTCAGTTCCAAAAAAAAGGGGTCGTTTGGAGGGTTTTCCGAGACTAACTAGTAAAAAGACTGGATGCATATAAAAAGCATATCTGTGTCTATATATATATATATATATATATATATATATGTATGTATATATATTTTCGTTCCTTTTATATTTACAAGCACTCTGTCTGCTACTTACGTTTCAACGTCTGTATATTCTCATATGTAGCAGATGTTGAATCTTAAATTTTAAATATAATATATAATTATATATAATATTGTTCAGGCTGAAAGCATTATGTCTATGGCTAAAAACGCTGCTTCAGGAACTACTACAGCTGACACCAATCTTGCCAGAGATAAGCGTCTAGTTAGTGATGACGCCACTAGAGACAAACAACTTGCTAGTACCGGAAGTAAAAGAGTATGTTTAACAAGTATGTAATTTTAATGATAATCTACTCGCTCTTTTTTTAAAAGAGAATTAAAAAAGGGATCAGGAAATTCCAGATTCAATTGGAAATGGGTGTATCTCTGTTTTGTATGTGATATATGTACGTTGGATATATATACGTATTATTTGTTCCATGTGATGAAGTATTGGCTGTTTGTTCGGCAGCTGCATCTCTGGCTCGTAAAGCATCCTTGGATAGATTTCTTGAGAAACTTAAGGGCAGGTAAATGTTATCTATATAGATACATTAGTTTACACAAGTACTTTTAGAAAATCAATTTTATTTATTGTTTATTTGGTTCATAAATTTAAATAAAAATGTAACAAAAGAGGTTGTATGACAAAAAAAGATAGATATAGAGTTCAAACTTATGGTACATAAAAGTATAATTAACATTTCAATATATAAATTTTTCAAAATTGGACTTGATTACAGTAGATTTTTAAGTTAAATTCATCAAAAGTTCTTAAATTTTATTTTTTTTCTAAAATTAATCTTTGTACTGGATATTATTCCAACTTAAACCTATATATTGACCAAAACCTATATATTTTAAAATTGTGAGGAGCGAAAGTTAGGCAAGCACACATCTTTAAGCCCCAGCATCATAAGTACTCCTTTCTTCTATGTATTCCTCATCCTGACTATTTTTTCTCGTTTCACTTCACGAATTCTTATGCACGGGACAGAGTCAAAAGTTGCGGTACTAGGAACTGCATACATAATGCCCCAAAAGTTTTCTTTCCACATGTAATATGGCCCACAAAGATATTTAATAAAAACTTTTATTTACATGTAGAGACCATTTAATTCATGGTTTCATTGCTCCGAAAAGCAAACCTACGTACTGAGTTGATTGACGTCAGTGATCATAACGTAACCTTTTGTGTGATTTTTATTGATACTGTGCTAACTTATATTATTTCCCACCAAAACTTTTAATTTGTATAGTATAAAGTTATTAAATATTATATTATTAAAATAATAAATTATAATATAAAATTTTTACATACTATAATAAAATTTTTAATTAAAATTGATTCATATCATATTTTTTAAATATTTTATTAAATTATTGGGTCTCTCTCTAATAGAATTCCTACTTTTGATTTGGACCAAACTAAACAAAGGGGGCATACTTTTAAGCACGAGACAAAGTTGGAGAAGAGTTGTTCAAGAGGAGTTTTTGACCAAGTTTAACACAAATCAAAATGATGGACGAGGAGTTTTCTACGATAGAGTATTCTTGCATTAAGGGAGCATTTTTAAAACGTTACGTCTCATCGAAACCAAATGGAGGTGGAAAGCAACGGGGGTATTTTGAAAAGTAACTTTTTTAAAAAATTTTATTTGATCAATGACCTTTTTTTTTTGTCAGTTTTTTGCACAAAAAAAAAGCTTTTTGAACATCAAAACGGTTTTTTTTTTTTTCTTTCTATTGAGATTTCTTACCTTATTACAGTCATTTTTCTTATTTTTTTGAAAAAAACTGAGATAACTTGCCTGCTAAAAAAAACATGCTTTTTTGTATAAAAAAAAGAGGTCATTTTCTTAAATTTAAATTTTGTTTAGCCCTTTTTTCAAATTTTGCCAAAGCAACGCGGGACCAATAAATCATAAGGTTAAAAACAACAGTAAAGAAACCTAGCTATGTGAATCTATTCCTTGTTCCTTTCATATATCTAATTTAATATATTTTTTCCCCTGTCAGGCCACTTTTTTTAGCTTTTGTTGCGAATCTGCACTGCAGAGTGAAGGCGCATTCATCAGCATAAATTTTCGCCTGTGTATGTGACATGAATGTGGCTGCAACCTGCGGTTCAAGTTAATGGCCGATATGTCCTACGTACGTGTTGAAACTAATGCATTCATGCATGATCATGCCTCTTCGTACGTTGGCAGATGATCAACATTTAATCTGTTTGGCAATTGATAGATAATTTAAACAAAAATTAAAATTTTTACGCTAGAAAACAGTATATTAAAAACATTTGAATTGTATGGTTATATGTATAATCCAGTGATAAAATCATACTTAACTATATCTAGAGGTGAAAAGTTTAAATCTCTCAACCTCCAAGTTAAAAAAAAAAGGCTTCTAAGTTAAAAAAAAAAAAAAAGGCTTGAATAGCAGTTTAAATATATAAATCAAATAAGGGCATTATATGTTCTTGGCGGTCTCTACCACATTACTCTTCGCACTATTTAATTAACTTAATCGGCATATCAATTAAACTACCACATTAATTGCATTAGATGAGGTCTGAGTTATGAGCTAATGTTGCCCTGTCTGATCACAACATTAATGAATTATTTAACAGCTAGTTGTTTGGTGGTGAATAAAAAGTGGAGCCGGAGAGATAGACATGTGGCTAGCTATTAGTGGAATGATTTAAAAAACATGCGTATGGTTGTTTGGATGTATCTCTAACATTCATGGTAAATGACTATAAATTTTACATGTTCGTGATTTTTTTCTTATTTTTTCTTCACGAGTTTTGTTTACTCTAAAAAAAAAAATTAGGGCTTTAAATTCATAACATATAAGGACTCCAATTTTGATCCCTCAAAATTTGTTGGGATTTGTAGCTGAAACTGATAAACTCAATTGGTCTCTACATGTTAAATTAATTTCTTATATACTCGTATTATTGAAGAAAACTGCACTAGTAACCGGTGATAGTATGAATAAAATATTTTCTTTTCCTTCCTTAATCTCGATACCGAACCCAAAAAAAAAAGCTATTTTATTTTTTGTTTTGTTTCCTTTCATACAAAGCTCAATATATTAGTCAAAAAACTCTGATATTGTAGAAAAGATTAACCTTTTCTTACGCCATTCTCATTTTTTTCATGTAAACTATTTTCTCTATCACACTCTCTCTCACACTCTAAACTCTCTCATACACTTTTCTCTCTTCTCCACGTTTTCTTCCCTCCTCCCTTAAATTTTTGCTGCAATTATTTGAATGAAATATTGTTCTCTTGTGCGAATTCAAAGGAAATTTAAGAAGAATTGTTTTGAGGTAAGAATTCGTTCTTGAAAATTCGGTTTCCTTTGAGTTCCGACCCCCGCCTACAAAATTTCGTTTGCTCTAAAATTTTACTATGATGTTCATGCATGTGTTATGTGTTATCCCTCAAAATTTCACGTTAATTGGAATTTTCTATGCTAACGAAATTTTTACTCTCTACCACTCACTAATTTCATGATTGCTGATTGGTATGTTGCACAAATGTATGGTCTTCGTTCAAGGGGCAAAATGTGTTTTGATTTTTACGAAATTTGGTAGAAATGTTCACGTATATGTTAAGTTATGGACTTGAAAGTTTTGTCATGATTTGATAAATATTTTATGAGTTCTTAAATTTTCATTAAGACTAGGTTTTAAGACTATTTTATCTGTGGATTGTTGGACTTTTGTTGTGTGACATTTTTGTAAAAATAAATGAATTTATTTGACACTGAGACTTTTTGTGCTTCTGTATTTATATGTTAATAAGATGTCAAAAGAATTTTAGGGTCTAAATAAATTTTTTTTAATTGTTTGAGAATGATGATTTTATGTAACTCATTGCCTAATTTGTTTGAGGTTATTTTTTTTTTTTTTTTGTCTCTAACTTCTGGTGCATGTTTTGGGTTGTATTGAATTTATTTGAAGGTAATTTTTGAATATGTTAGAGTTTTAGGTGTCTCCTACATACAGAAATTTTATGAGATTATTTTGTCAAGTAGATAATTTATTTTAGGAGTGTTAATTAGGACTGCTCACTGTTTTATTTATGTTGGCAGATTTATGTTGTGATATATGTGACTTGTTTTGATTATCAAATGGAATTTTTATAGCCAACGAAAAATCATGGTATTATGTTTATATGTTAACTTTGTCCCTGCCAAGTTTGGTGCTTGAATTGTGTGCAAATTATGAGATTTTAGGCTGTGAATTCATAAGGGTCAAACAGCATTTGTATTGGCAGTTTTGCTTAAATGTTTTTTTTTTTTTTAAGATAGATAAAATGTGTTTTGAATTATGTTCTTAAGAAAAGCATGTATGAGTATGTTGTGTGGTATTGAATGATATCATGGAAATGAATGTTAATTTCTTGTGTATATGAATGGTTGACATGAACACTCCAAGAGGCAAGCACATCAAGACTGCGGCGACATCATCTAAATTAAAGTATAGTAAGCTAAACAGGTAAGTATATTCTCACCTGTAATATGATAAAGTTTATGAAAAGTTTGAAATCCATGTTCATGTTGGTTTTATGATAATTTCCATGGTGATTATATATGAAGTTTCATTAAGAAAGTTTTTATGTATAAAAAGTTTATGCATGTTTTGATGATGACGTATTTCAAAATATATAAGTGTATATATATGTATATATGTATCACCTAAATAAGTGTTGCACACCCTATGTTATGTTATGTTTATATTTATGATGTCATGTTTGGTTGAAGATTAGTTACCCCTCTCCTATCATGACGGCGCGCCTATAATAATAATGATGGTGCAACACTTGGGCCCCTAAAGATAAAATGAAAGGTTAATGTTAACAAAAGATATGTTCTATATGAAACTATGCCAAGTGCTCTATTATGATGATGTCGATTATGGAAATAATGTTGCATAAATGTGTTCATAAAATGTTTTATGTTGTGAAATATGAAATGTACTTACTAAGCTTTTGCTTACTTAGTTTTATATCATGTTGTAGATACTAGTAAGAGAACTATAGAATAGAAGGAGGATAAAGACAGGTGTATGAGCAAAGAACAATGAATTGAAAACGAAAAAACGCCAAAGAAGAAATTTAAAGTCATAAACTATTTTTTATTTTTTTGTGTATGTTTTATTATCTGAGTATGTTTATTTAAAGAGTTTTAAAGATTTGAACTATATCTCTATAACTTTATAAGATTAATATTTATCTTCCGCATTTTGAAGTATTGAAACTTGTTTTAAATTAAAAATTTTGTTTCTAACAGCAGATCGACCTGTCGATCATTATTGGTCTGTCTGCTACTATTGATATCAGTCTGTCGATTTTAGTAATTTTAAAACCCTGTTTTGCAGGGCCTCGGGTGGCCTGCCGGTGGTTGAAGTTTGGACTACCGATCAAGTTCGGCTTGTCGAAGTCCAAAATTCGGCCTACCGAACTGTGAAAGCAGATTTTAAAAGTTGTATTAATTTTTATTTAAATTATGGTTTTATTGTTTTGGTATGATAAACTGTTTAAAGAATACTTATAATTAAGTAATTTATTAAAAAAAATTTGTATGCATGAATCCTAGGGTATGTTTCCTAATTATGTTTTTATTTAAAATAGTTTATTTTAAATAATGGTAAAAAGAATAAATATATCGACATCTGTGACGTCCATAAGGGAACGTTATATAGCAAGGTTCCAACTTTTGGTGGACCCGCTAAGATCCTACCAACAGCAATTTTAACTATAGTTGAAATATGGTGCCAAATGTACCTTATATCTATTCATAAATGTCATGTATTTTCACTTTTACATGGCAAAGGACACCACAAAAACTTTTTTTTTGAGTCTTTCTCTTACAAGGATCCTTATCAGTAGGGCAATGTTTTTGACTGTTGGATTCTAAATCTTTTTTTTATTTTTCTGCATACCATTGAAAGACAAATATCTATAACTAGATCGCTTACATACCCACCCAAAAATAACTTTTTGAAAAAACTCATAGCAAGTGCAAAATCGATTTTAGTGCTCAACCGTACAAACCGGTCACGGGTTTCCCATTACGGGTACTGCAACTGATCTGCAAGTAATCAAAACACCAAAAACCACTTTGCTTGGCTCAAAATATATTCTTACAAAAGGCCGGTTTCAAAGATAACGATTGCTTATTAGTTATTGATCTTGTGAGTGCATATATATATTCCTGGTAGTCATCATTACATATTGTAGTTGTGCCTTTTTTTCCCCTCTTCTCAGGCTGCATCAAACAACAGCTATCAATGGGGAGAAATTTTTTCGATTTAAATCTGGACTTGAACGCCTCGTCGGAGACCCCAACCAGCGGCAATTCAGGTACATTTTCTTTACATTTCAAATAAGAGTGCTTATATATACATACACACAAGTATCTACATGGGTTGTTAAAATTAAAATTAAAATTAGAGGGGGAGAGAGAGAGAGAGAGAGAGAGAGAGTGAGGAAATGTATATTTTTTTGCCTTGGAATATAACACTACTCGTTTGTGTTTTGTCTTTGATATGTATATACAACAAATTAATACAAATTATACAAATAAAATAAACTATGGTTTTGGCTAATTTTAGGTGCAAATTGGGCAAATAAGATTTCCCTTCGTCTAAGAGATCTATAACGTCCCAATAGCTAGCTAGCGATTGGGAAGCTACAGATACAGAGAGAAAATATATGAAGAGGAAAAAAAAGTCAATTATTTTATCATTAGGTTTCGTGTTAAGCTGGGATTTTGTTAAATAAAATCAAGGAGTGCAAGGAAAATGTCAAGGAAAAACTAGCGCGAAGAAGATAAAAAAGAGTATTTATTTATTTATTTATTTATTTTTGTGCTATAGCTCAAGGAAATATAGATTTTCCCTTCTATTTCTATTTTCTTCGTTTTTCGCATTTTCCTGGGAAAAATGCAAACTCTAAAATGTAACTTAAAGTTTTGCATTATTTGCAAGTGCATGCATATATACTGTTTTATATACCAAGGGCATGTGTTGTAACTACTTTACGCTTGGAAAGAGAGATAAACTAAAGATTCGATTATATATTTTTGTGATTACGTGTTTTGACACTGCCATCAATTTTTAACCAGGCAAATATCTTGTTGATCACTGTCCTACCAAAAAGAAAACATCGTGTTAACTGGTCTTTTCATTTTTATTTAATTGGGATTTGCAGTTTTGTACTTCAAAAGAATTTAAGTTAATATTTTACAATTTTAGGCGGACTATTTATCTTTTTCATTTTTTATTTTATTCTTTTTCATTCACATTAGGTGATTTGGTCAACTATTTGATTAAAATTTAGAAAAATAATACAAAATAGTTGTGTTTTGTTGTAGCTTATTGTGTAAGCTCCTCTCTTTTTCTCTCCACACTTGTATCATCATGTTTATCAAGAACAAATATATATCGTCACAAACAAAGTGGACATGTAGTGATCTCACGACTCACAACTATATTTTCTTTTTTGTTTCTTGCAATTAAACATAAGTATCAATGAATCACTCACATAGCTTATTACTTATATATTTTTCGGGTTTATTTTCCTTTTTATACTCTCTATTTTACGTTTAATCATATATTGTACCTTCGGTTTTAGATCTCAACAAACTTTTATATTCAGATTAAATTTAATACATAAATTTAATCTTTTTCTAATCAATATTCAAAATTGATTTAAAGAAGTGCCCAAAATAATTTTAAATTGAAAAATAAGAGAACTTTATACTTTGACAAAACTTTATATTAAGGTTTTTTACTTCAAAATATATAAAATACCCTCAAAAATAGGTGTTTTGTATGTTTTTATTTTTATTTTCTTTTTATTTTTTAAAAGTTTTAATTTTTTACTATTTTATTTAAGGATAATTTGATCATTTTAAAGGGTAAAATCAAGAATTGATTGAAATAAAGTATAAATTTGTATATAACATCTAATCTAAAAGTATACGTTCGCTAATATTAAAAACCGAAGGTATAGGTTTTGAATTAACTTAAAATAGAGGGTATAAAAAGATAAATGTCCCATTTTTTTTCTCTTTTATGAGCTTCTTTTTCATCATAGTGAGTTTTCTGCATGGCTAAAAGTGAATATAGTTCTTACATTGGGGGTGAAACAATATAAATTGTATGTATTCATTTTTTCTTATTTTTTTCTTTCACAAATTTTGTTTGCTCTTAGTATAGAATTAGGGCTTCTAATTTGTAACATATAAAGACTTCAATTTTAATTCCAAATTAAATATAAGCATCAATGAATCACTCATATAGCTCATTATTTGGATTTTTTTTGTTATTATTCATATTATGTAACAATATAGAATTGATTGAAGGTCCTAAGTATTTTTTATATAGGGTATTTGGGAAGTTAGTTTGAACCTAGAATTGGAAGTGAAAATAGTATAGTATGTGAGAGCTTTACATTGTTTGAGTTGAAACTAATGAGTTAGAATTGAGTTTGTCAAATATTAAATTAGGTATAACCTTGTCTCTCTCATGTGGTGTATACATATATGTGTGCATATACACACATTTATATATGTATAAAAATAAAGAGATATTTTATATATGTATATAAACACACACACACACATATATATATATATATATGTTCTAGCTTACTTTGAAGCATCAAGATATAATTTTCAGTAAATGGTGGGGTTTTGCAATACCAAAAGGAGGCGCCTTCTCTTCAAGTTAAAGAAGACATGCAGAAAAAAAGTGTTGTTCATGATTTCCTTCCTACTTTAACATTCTATCCTCTGTCATCTGCCGATTCCTTGGACTCCACCTCCAAATATCCTTCTTCTTTACCAAAGGTTCCATCTTAATTATTTATCCATAATACGCACTATATTGATTCTTTTTAAAGATTTAGGTTTTTGATATGTTAGTCCATGTTTAAATTTGGCCCCTAAACTTTTTTGTTGGCTGACTTGATATTTTTATTTTTTTGCGGTATGGGTTTTAAAATTGTGATAAAAATAATCACAGGTAACATGGTTATAGCTGTCTTGAAATTTTAGAAAAACAGTCACATAAGGGTGCAAAATTATGTTTTCTTAATGTTCTCAAGACCTTTAAAATTAGGGATGATTCCCAAAACACTTCCTTTGTTTTGCCTCAATAATACTTTTGCTTCTCTTATTATGTAAGTGCCTAAAAACCCCACTGTTTATGAAATCAAACATAAGATACCTCTGAAGCAATCAAAATTTGTAAATCCGACTCAAATTTTGAATTTTTTTTTGAAATTCCAAAAAATATTAAGTTCATAGACAAATTAACAAAGAAAATTTAGAAACAAAATTGTTACTTTTTGATAAGTTCACGGACCAAATAATTTCCCAAAAAAAAAAAGAAGAAACCTCACATAAATCAAACTAACGAGAACACTTTTGTTGACGAAAATCAACAAGTATGATCCTCATCCTTTCCATTAATAGGTTGGATGTTATTTCTTAAATTTTATGTCATATTCTTACAGAATATGCCCAACATGATGTGGAATATTAGTTCCTTGACCACCTCGAGAAACACACTGTCGCATGATCATGATGCACCCATGGCCACAATACGTACAAGAACTACTAGTGACAGTACTACTGTTTATCCAATGAGTCTTGAAGGGATTTCATCAGCCATGGAAAAGCCTGCCTTCTTCCCTTCGGCTAGTCGCAACAATATTTGTTTCTTCAACAAGCCTGCTGATAATCTCAGGTTACAAAAGCATTAAATATTCAAACAATATATGATTGGTTCCTTTTAAGTGTTCATGGTAATTCAACCTTAAAGTTGACCATTAATATTGAGTATGTTTGAAAATATGGTTGAAACTAATAAGTTACAACCAAAGTATCATAGCACACAAGAGCTTTAACTGTAGTATAATTTTGTTTTACGCTGTAACATCTAAAAGCTTTACACTATGGTACTTAAAACTAAACAAAACCATTGCTTTTGAAGCTTACATCACTTTTACAGTACAGATTACTGAACACTCCCTGCTTATGTTTTACATATGACTACACTTCCAAAACCTACAATGTTAATAGTAAACTGGCACATGGTGCACATTTTGTATACTTTATGCCCCAACTAACACAAAAGAATATATATAACTATAATTGTTAACTATATTATATTTTTTTTGCAGAGAGTATACCAAGCCTTCTCAACCACTGATAATCTTGCATGGAAACGATGTCCGCATTTACGACGAAATTTCACCACAGAAGGTGATCAATATCTCTTAGTTTCAATTAAGATACTTTTCATTCCGTTTCAAAGTTATCATATGCATGCTTCGACACTCTTTTATGCATGGCTAGTTTCACAAGGATTTTTTATGTCACGTTACAGAGGGCCTCTGTTCCAAAAAAAGGGGTCGTTTGGAGGTTTTACTGAGACAAACTAGTAAAAAGACTAGATGCATACAAAAGCATATCTGTGTCTATCTATATATATATATATATATATATATATATATATATATATTTTCGATCGATTTATATTTACAAGTACTCTGTATGCTACCTACGTTTCAACGTCTGTACATTCTCATATGTAGCAGATGTTGAATCTTAAATTTAACTTTTAATAGATAATTATATATAATATTGTTCAGGCTGAAAGCATTATGTCTATGGCTAAAAACGCTGCTTCGGGGACTAGTTTAGCTGACACCAATCTTGCCAGAGATAAGCCTCTAGTTAGTGATGACGCCACTAGAGACAAACAACTTGCCAGTACAGGAAGTAAAAGAGTATATTTAACAAGTATGTACTTTTAATGATAATCTACTCGCTATTTTTTAAAAAGGAAATTAAAAACGGATCAGGGATTTCCAGATTCAATTGGAAATGGGTGTGTCTCTGTTTTGTATGTGATATATGTACGTTGGATATATATACATATTATCTGTTGAAGTATTGGCTGTTTGTTCGGCAGCTGCATCTCTGGCTCGCAAAGCATCCTTGGATAGATTTCTACAGAAACGCAAGGGCAGGTAAATGTTATCTATATAGATATATTAGTTCACACAAGTACTTTTAGAAAATCAATTCGTTCATAAATTTAAACAAAAATGTAACAGAAGATGCAGTATAGCAAAAAAGTTTGATATAAGTTCAAACTTATGATACATATAATTATAATTAACATCTCAATATATAAATTTTTCAAAACTGGACTTGATTATAGTAGACCTTTAAGTTAAATTCATTAAAAGTCCCTAAACTTTATTCTCTTTTTAAAATTAGTCTTTGTACTGAATATTATTCCGACTTGAACCTTGAACTCTTTCTATATTTCAAATTTAGTCTCTTTGTTACATTTGATCAAATTTTGGACAAAAAAAGATAGGTAATCTTGTAATCACCTTGAAGGATAAGCATTCTCGTAATTTCAACATAAAGAAACCAAAATCTTTTGCTAAAAAAAAAAAAAAAAAAGAAGAAAACTAAAGAAGAGGAAATATTGGAGAAATGCCTAGCTAACTTGAAACTAATGCACTATGAGGAAGAAAAATGGGGATTGGTAGTGAATTGCTTAATTTTAAGTAAGTAGCCGGTTTTGTTCTGTTAAAATATTAGAATTGTTGGACTTTTATAATTTGTTGATAATAGTATGTTGATGCGTGTGCTGGGTAGAACTGGATATGCTTGATATATATAGCATATAAGATGCATTGGTGGAGGCTACTTCCTCTTTTTAGTTCACAATCTGTAAGTTGAACTTTTTGTCTTTTTCTTGATTCAATGCAAGGTTTCCATTAAAAATAGAAA
>CAMOHE010047066.1:0-21725 GCA_946598075.1 Artocarpus hirsutus
TCTTTTCATTAGGCCTATAAGGCCTTGCCTCAGCTAGACAACCCCAAGTATGTAAATGCTTCAGACTAGGCTTTTTGCCAGTCCAAAGCTCATAAGGCGTTTTGGCTGCTGCTTTAGTTGGTACTTTGTTGAGAATGTAAGCTGCAGTCTTGAGTGCTTCACCCCAGAGGGATTCAGGTAAGGTGGAATGACAAATCATACTCCTTACCATGTCCTTAAGTGTCCGGTTTCGTCTCTTAGCTACTCCATTCATGCTAGGTGAACCTGGCATGGTATATTGAGGTACTATCCCGCAATCCTCTAGGAATTTAGCAAAAGGTCCTAGACGTTGTTCACCTGATCCGTCATATCTACCATAGTAATCACCACCACGGTCAGATCTGACAGCCTTAATTCTTTTGCTGAGTTGAAGTTCAACCTCAGCCTTATATGTCTTGAACACGTCCAAAGTCTGTGACTTCTCATGTATGAGATATAGATAGCCATACCGAGAGTAATCGTCTATGAACGATACAAAATATTGTTGACCATTCCGTGAAGCCACAGGAAATGGTCCACAAATATCCGTATGTATTAATTCTAAGACATCCGTAGCTCTATTAGCATTTAATCTCCTCTTGTTTGTCTGTTTCCCTTTAATACAATCAACACAGATATCAAAATTTGTAAAATCAAGGGAATCAAGAATTTCATCTGACACAAGTCTTTCTATCCTTTTTCTTGAAATATGTCCTAATCGTTTATGCCATAATACAGCGGAATTCTCATCGGTTAATTTACGTTTTGTGCCACTAAAACTAACATGCAAGGTTTCATTACAAGAAGCAACTGTATCAAGCAAATATAGGTTATCTTGAAATGATAAAGAATCGGTACCAATAAAATTTGAATTTAAAGAAAGATTGAACTGACTATTTCCAAATGAACAACAGTATTCAGATTTGTCCAAAGTAGAAATAGAAATTAAATTCCGCCTAAATGATGGTACAACAAAAGTGTCTTTCAACTCCAAATAATAACCAGTACTTAACAATAACCTAAAATGTCCTATTGCTTCAACTTCTACCGATTTGCCATCTCCCACATAGATGAATCTTTCAGCATCAATTGGCTTTCGGTAGCTGAGGTAACCATGCATAGACACACTTATATGAGTAATGGCACTTGAATCAATCCACCAAGTGTGTCTAGGCACTGAAGTTAAATTAACCTCAGAACAAACCAAATTGAGAAGCTTACCTTTCTATGCACGCCAAGCATGATACTTGGTGCAGACCTTCTTCATGTGTCCAGGTTTACTACAAAGAAACAACTATGATTTCATCGTTATCCTTATCTTGTTTCTTTTGTACTGGACCTTTAGCAGCTTCATTCTTCTTTCTTTTCTTCTTTTTGTCCTTAGAGGTGCCAACCAAGTGAGCACTTTTAATCTTTTCTTGCTTTAGTCTTTATTCCTCTTGCACACAATAAGAAATTAACTCATTAAAAGTCCATTTCTCTTTCTAGCAGTTGTAACTGATCTTGAATTGACTAAATGTGCAGGAAGAGAAATTAAGACAAGATGCACTAGAAGATCCTCAAAAATTTCTAGATCTAGTGTCTTTAATCTTGAAGCAAGATGAGACATCTCCATGATGTACTCATTTATGTTTTCTTTTGCTTTGTACCTCATTGAAATCAAGCTCGCCAAAAGCGTGCTTGTTTCAGCCTTATCATTTTTTACAAAGCATTTCTCAATGGCCTCAAGGAAACCCTTGGCTGTAGTGACCTCATTAGGCACAGTGCCCCTGAAGACTTCTAGAATGCCTCTCTTAATGATCATTAGACTTATTCGGTTAGAACGATCCCATCTTTCAAGTTCCTTTTTATCCTCAACGAAACTAGAATCTGTAATTGTGGGATGTTCAACCCTTATGGCTAAGACCAGATCAAGGCAACCGAGAACGATCAACACATTCTCTTTCCAGTCCTTAAAGCTAGTCCTATTCAGCATAGGAATGGAATTAACACTAGCAGATATTGATGAAGATGATGTAGTAGCTGAACAAAGAGCAAAATCACATATTCACATAAGAGCTCACATCAAACAACCAATAAAATTCAAATAGTGGTTAATCCCATCACAAGAAACCTGTAACAACATTAATAGTTAGTCTTTGAACAGAAATATTAACTTGTAAGTGGTATTCTTGGTGTAGTGATCAAATATTAACAATAAATCATGTTAAATAATAAGCTAATCTTTGGATCCACTTATTATTTACATGCCAAAAAATACAATATAATTGTTACATATTTATCACCATAGGTATGAATTTAATTCTGTCAAATATTAAACTTCCTTTGGGCCGATTAATATTTGCATGAATTAAATTCACACAACCTTCTTAATATCACAAATTAATTAACATCCACAAAAGAGGCTACTTTAGCAGCTTATTGGTTCAATTAATTAATTTGATAATATTAATAATCCAAAAACACAATTTGAATTTTAAAGTTGCACCCAAAAATTGACCCAAAAAAAAAATTTGTGCAAAAAGTCAACCCAGTCAAAGTCAACTGTCAAAGTCAACATTGATTGTTGACTATTGACCCTAACGGGGTCAAAGCTGCTGGGTCAGGTTGACCCGACCCTGGTCCTTACCTAGCCTTCTCCCTTTTTTTTCTTTGTTTCAGGTCACCCAAGGGTTGTGCCCCTGGGTTTTGGCTGGTTATGGGCCCAATAAATCCAGGCCCGTAACCAGCTCGTCCCATTTTTTTTTTAAAGTGTTTGGTCACCCAGGGGTTGATCCCTTGGGTTCCATCTGGTCACGGGCCTCATTGGTCCGTGTCACCAGATGCCAGTTCTGGGCCAAAGCCTAGAACAAAAATCCTGCCCAGGGGAGTCACGTCCCCTGGGTATCGTTGCCAGGCGGTTGGCTCTTCCGACGGCCTTCTCACTGATGGGACTGCACGGCCGCACTCAGAGGGAGCCGACGCTAGTGGTGGGACAGCAAGCCACTGACAAAACCCAAGAACAACCCTGGTTCTCTCCCTTGGGCAAAATAGAACAACGCCGGCCGAACAGCAGGCTTTGGCCGCTGTTTCTGCTCCTTTGCCATGGCCAGAGGCCGTGGCTTTCCTTCTTCGACGTCGCCTGAGAGACTCGGGTAGATTTCCATGACGGCGGCAGTGAGATTGCCACCGGTCAACCCACGGGTTACTTAACCCAAATTCACAAACAATTTCAAAGAAATCGTATAAGCCTGGATTTATAATCAATCATTTAATGCATATATCATTAATGAAACATAACACATTATTGTCTTGATTGATCAGTACATCAATTAATGTATCAACAATAGCAACTTTTGATGCATTTAATTGCAGCCATCAAAATTATTTCCTTGAACGCACGGAGAAACCGAATCACACACATACATATATACTTTTCATCCAAAACTGAATTCCATGAACACATATAAATGTATATCTTTCAATCAAAAAATTTTTTTTTGAGAAAAAATTTCTCAATAATTCAACATGAAACCGCTCTGATGCCACTTGTTAGAACAGATTAAACCAAAATTTCTACAGGATCGTTCATGTCAAATTATTGAGAAGAATTATACCAAATTTGCAGAAGCGTACCTGAATTCATGATCTTGGATTGTTGTGGGTTATTGCCTTTCAATCCAATATGTATTCCTTTGAAACTTCAAGAAAGATGGGATTTCAAGAGAAGTAGGAATGTCTGTAATTTTTTTGAATTAAATAATAAGTATGGATTGGGGACCATAACCAGAATAAATAACTTTAGTTATTTTAGTGTATTTTCAGTTTCGCCCATCATAAAATCTAAAAATTACAAATTGGTATCTACACATATAATATTAATAAAAATAACCCATACATTATTTTAATACCCAAAAAAGCCTTCCAACTTTATCTTAATTATATCACTTTAACTTAGGCTTTGCTTTAAGATAGCATTAAACAACACATTTAATTACATATGTAGGCCCATATAAAAATTATTTTCCAACATCAACATCCTTCTCAAACATCCCATCATTCTTTAGTACAATTTTTCTAATAGCCGAGCTAAAGTTTCATGCTAACCAGTAACCAATGCATATTTTAAGGGAAAAGGTAATGCAGAAAGAGTAAAAAGTTTTTTTTTTTTTTTTTTTTTTTTTTGCGCTCTGAAAGAAATAGTTAAAATCTGCTCAATAGTGTTTCTAACTTACTAAGCCCCCCAACTCAACCCAAAAAAGCAAACAAAACAAAACAAGAAAGCAAAAGTGTTTTTCCTTCTTTCTTTCTTCGTCTTGCTTTTTCCCCTTGCATTTACCTTGCTCAACAATGACACTGAAAAGTATGCTAAGAAACGTACCGCCGAAGCTGACATATAAGAAGATTCATACAGGTCTGGTTATTCAGTGTATTAAGTAAATTTTTTAGACTTTTGAGTCTAAAAAAATCTTTTAAATAAATATTTGTTTCTTGTAAAATTTAAATCAAATGAATCATTTGAATCTAATTTTTTAGAGTTATATTCTCCTTTAAACTTTTTGAACTTTGATTAGTTTGCTATAGTAAAATCTTATAGTTTCTCTTTTATATTTGTGAAAAAAAATATATAATCTTTTTTATTTGATATCTAATTAAAATGATTCTTATTTCATTATGTTCCTAATAAAAAAAGGAATAAATCAATATCTATATTGTATATTTTTAAATATTATCAACATTAAGATTTTATTAGATTTATTAATTAATCAAAAAAATTTTCCACTATCTATTTAAATACAAATTTTAATTTTATTTCATATTCAGATTAACACTTTAAATGCTCATCTAAATATCAATTTGAATAACAATTTAAATCACACAATTTAAATTACATAACTCAAAACAAAATAATCCAAATCAATACAATTCAGATCATCTTGTGTGACTTTAATTATTTACAAATATTCCATTTTGTAATCACGTGATAATATTATTTACTACGTTTAACGAATCGAATAAAATAGAACTTAAGTTGCGAACTTATGTAATGGTGACATTACTGAACGAGCCACTCATAATTATGCGCATCTTAATTTATAAAATTTCAATTTTATATTTAATTTGCTGAAAATTTTCAATGTGTCTTTATAATATAAGAAAAATTCTATTTGTGCCTCTACTCAATATGTAAAAGGTTAATTTATAATTATTTATTAATATGTTTCTTTATTTTTATAAGCTGCAAAGGTATCCTTTAAATTTAAAAAAATTATTTCAGTTTCATCCTTATAAATAAAAAAAATTAATCAAAACAATTTAACTACGCTTAAATAGTTATGAAAAATATTTTATATATTAAAAACTTAAAAAATCCTAAAACAAAACATCAATTTAAAAAAAAAAAGCTATTAAATTATATGGATTTGGTAAAGTATTTTTTAAAATTTTTTCAAGAAGAAAAATATATTTCAAAAACAAATTCAATTTAATTATAGGTATTTTGTTTTATTTCCATTTTATTCTATCCAAAAAGTATACGAGAGAGAAAATTGACATAAGTTATTCAAATTCGGAGGATACCTTTAAGGTTTCTAAAAATATAAGGATAAATTAAGAAATTATTTAAACTAGAAAGTATTCTTATATAATTAAACCATACTTAAAACTTATAACTATGTTTCTTTTTATATTTAATTAAAAAATTCTCTCTTTTATGTCTCAAAATAATTGGTTATTTTTAAGTTTGTTTTAGTAAATGGCCCAAATTTTACTAAATTAAAAAAAAATGATCATTATTAGAAATAATTAATTAGTGATGTATAGATTTATAACTTATCAATGTTAACATAGTGACTTATCTTTGATAGGCCGATAAGAATTAGTGATTAACTAATTTTAATAAATAATTTAGTTATTTATTAGTGAGAAACCGTTGATAAATCAATGACAAACTAGTTGTATATCATTGATTAATCCCTTTAAAACCTAACAAAATAAAATAAAAACATTATTTACCTAAAACAAAGTTTGGCTATTAATTAAAAGGGATGGCCATAATTGCCCGTTAACTTATGTTTTTTTCCTCTTCTTCCCATAGCACCCCACTAACAAAATTGTAACACCCCGAAGCTAATTAGATGTTATTAGAATGTAAAATGATGGATTAGTATGCCATAATGAGTATTTTAAACCTAACTTGATTATTTTGTGAAATTTCTAAATGTGTTATTTTATTGTTTTAATAATTTTAATTACTCTTGATTAATTTTAATTGTTATTTTAAATTTTAATAAAATGATTTGTTAAATACCAAGTAGCTTTTATTTGAAAACAGTGTATTGTTAAACACGACTTTGTGCAACTAATTTTCTCTCTCTTCCTCTATTTATTTTACCTCTCTCTCTCTCTCTCTCGCCCGTGTCTCTCTCTTTCTCTTTCTCAAGGTTTCTCTCACACTCTCTCTATCTCTCTCAAAATTTTTGAAACAAAATTCGATTTCAAGCTTCGAGATTATGGATTGAAGGCTCGGGAACGTGATTGAGCAACTACAGACTCAAATCAAAGCTTAATCCAAGGATAGTTTTCAAAATTTCTAAACTTTTTAAATTTTTAAATTTTTCTTGTATTTTAAAATCTAAGCTTAGAAAATCTTCAATCTAGGTTAGATGAACTTAGATTAGCTAGAATATAAGCTTTATTTCATAAAAAACAGACTTAAATCAAGATTTTTTCATTTTTCTCTATTTTTCTCTATTTTTAGATTTTTCTAAAAAATTTGTTTAAAACTTGTTTTAAAGCATTAAAAAGTAATCTACTATGTTTTTCTACCAATTATGATCATTGTCCGTGCTTGAGAATTGAGAAAACAGATTAGGATTGGAGATTTGGGCTTGGGGAGGCCGAGACCCATGCCTGAAAAATTCTAAAATTTTTCCAGATCGGTAGGCCGAACTTCGTGTTCGGCAGGCTGGATTCATCTGACCGGCAAACCGAACCTAGAAAAGTTCAACCGGTAGGACTTGGCTTTCCAGCAGGCCAAACTGTGCCATTTGGCTGGCCAAACCGGGGGACCGACAGGCCGACCAGGCATAGTAAATTTTGTGATTTTTTACCCGTTTTTATCTTTTCAACCCCAATTGAAATTTCAACTTTGTAAAATGATTTTATAAAGCTAAATGGCACACTAGAACACCATGAGATAGTTTAGTAATATAGGATATCTCAAGTTAGATACTGATGGATGCAGTTTATATATCTTAGGTTGTGCGTGGATCTGCAGAGCTAACATATAGCGTACTGGGATTACAGTGTGGGACACCGACATGAGTAGTGAGGTAGGACTTCTACCCCTTTTCTTTGGTAACCTGATTTTAAAACGATTTTGGCCAAAAAGGGATTTATCAAAATGTTTTCAATAACTGATTAAAAGAGCATTTTATTGAATGTTTTTATAAATAGTAGATTGAGGTAGATTTCATAATAAACCTCATAATGAATGTAAATGAGTGTATTTGGTAAAAAGAGATTTTAGTAATCATGAAAAGATATATATATATATATATATTTTGGGGCATGATGCCATATCAAAGATCGGGTCGTGTAGTGCACGACCTTGGGGGCAAGTCCTGAAACCCAGCTGGGCCACTACAGTGGTGAAATACATATGGTTTGCCCAGGAAAAAAAAATGGTATTTTTCTGGTCGACCTATTTAAACTGTTTTGGTAAGATAAAGCTTTTATTAAATTTTCATCTATTTATTTATTTGCTCTAGTTCGTTTTCTATGTATTTATTTGATTACTGAAATTTATTTTAAAGTTAAATATTTTCAAAATATAATCCTACTGAGCCTTTCGCTCATGTTTTATTTGTTTTAAAATCTTACCCCTAGGTGGATATCAGCTTAGGATCAAAGAAGAGTCTGTTGACCGGACTTGAGACCAGTAGAAGATCTGGGTTGGTTGTCTTACAAAAATTTAAGGCATGTAAGATCTTAACTTTTTCTCTTGTTCTAGACTGTGGTTGTATTGTAATATTGTTGTACTATATGTGTGCACATAATGTAGGTCAGTGGGACCCATTCTCGCCTCATCTTTATTTTATTATTTTGTTATCTTCTTATCGCTTGTTTTATTTTATTATTTTATTATTTTATTTGTTCAAACATTATAACTACTTGTTTTAAATAAAGGCTCTTTTAAAAGTTATCACATTTTAGTTATAAAAATTTAATTCTAAAACCCAGTTTTTAACTAAATCTCTGTTTAATTAACTTAATCAATCTACCACGTCACCTCTCGTTCTCCGGGGCATGATAGAGTGGTATCAGAGCTCAAGGTTATGAACCATGGAAATTGTGTACACATAGGTACGACAATAAAATACCACTGACAGTCCAAATTTTGTTTTCAAAAGTGAGAGAATGGCACCTAGACGACACGCGACAGCTGATGCCGAGTTTGGAAATGATGAGGGCATGATGAAGGCCATGTTTGTTGCATTTCAACAGATGGCAGCTAGGGCAAGGCGGGATGACTCCGAGGCTAGTCGTCGGTATTTGTATTTTAAGGAGTTTTGATGTGTGTTTGTACCGACCTTTGATGGAAATGGGGACCCGCAGATGGCAGAATGTTGGTTAGATTTGATCGTGAAGAACTTGGATACTCTCGGTGTGCCAGCGGAGTATCGTGTGGAATTTGTGGCATATAAGTTTAAAGGTGGTGCTAATACTTGGTGGAAGCAAGCTAAACGTCTGGAAAATACTGGCAACATTAGTCAGGAGAGGTTTGAGGAGCTGTTCTACGATCTTTATTGTTCGTAAGGATACAGGGATCAAAAGGCGGCAAAATTCTATAGGTTGCAACAGGGCGATATGTCAGTTCGTGAATACGAAGCAAAGTTTAATGAATTGGCCAGGTTTGCTCCATCTGCAGTGGCATCGAAGCGTGAGAAGTGCATCAAATTCCAAGACAGACTTAAAGCACCTATTCGATGACAGGTGGTTGCCCTGCGACTCAGGAACTTTGGAGAGCTTATGTCATCAGTAATATCAGTGGAGAGTGATTATGCACAGTATTGTGAGAATCGAGCTAAGACATCAGGAGGACCATAGAGGAGCGGTAAGAGGAGCATCAGTAATCAACCAACTCTAAGAAAGAATAAACAGGGTAGCGCAAACAGCAGCAGCAGCAATTCATCCAGCAGTGGGCGCAGCAACCCCTACAACTTCCATTGTCACTATTGCCAGTAGCTGGGACACATCAAGAGGAATTACCTGATTAGGAGTGCTCGCCTAGGATTCAAGACCGGAGAAGGAGCTAGTCATCAGCCCCAGCTTTAGAATTTACCTCAGCCTCAGCAGTACCCTCAGCTTCCATTCCATCAGTTCTCTCCTAAGCAACTACCATATTCAGCGCAAGGACACCAACAGTAGAACTTTCAGCGTAACGTCCCTCAGTATCGAGCACCGAGTACAGCCAGCATACAGTCACCATCATCGCAGCAGTATCGACCAATTAACCTAGGACCTAACAGTGTTGGTAGAGGAAAAGGGAAAGCTCCAGTATATGTTCATACGATGACATCAGGGAATTCAGATGCCCAAACTAGTAATGGAGTTGTCGATGGTACGATTATGGTTTCTTAGTCTTTAGCACACATGTTATTTGATAATGGTGCCACTCATTCTCTCATTTCGAGCTATTTTGTACATGCCTTGGGATTAGAGATAGAAGAGTATGATGAAACCTTAGTTATAGCTTCACCCTTGGGGCGGGTGTGTGTGAATAGTATTTGTAAAGCTTGTAAAATAAGGATTGGGGATGAGATTTTGAAAAGTGATTTGATTGTAATCCCCATGAGTTCATATGATGCAATCTAGGGATGGATTGGTTACCTAGATACAGTGCAGTGGTAGACTGCCAGCTTAGGAAAGTAACCCTAGTGTCAGATAAAGGGACAACGATTACTTACCAAGGTGGTGGTGATCTGTTAATGAGTGAACGTCTCATAAGAGCGTGTCTTGGAGGACGGAAGAACGTAGCTTGCTATGCCTTCCTCATGAATTTAGAAGGAGAGCCCAGTGTTTCGAGAGGACATGCAGTGATTCCAGTGGTAGACAAATTTGAGGATGTCTTCCCCGACGAGCTACCAGGATTATCACCGCATCGAGAAATCAAGTTTGGTATTGAATTATTTTCAAGAATAACACCAATTTCTATAGCACCTTACCGGATGGCGCCAGCAGAAATGAAGGGACTCTGAAAGCAACTTCAGGAGCTTACTGATAAGGGATACATTCGGAATAGCACATCACCGTGGGGAGCATTGGTTTTGTTTGCAAAGAAGAATGATGGGACTCTTAGATTATGTATAGATTTTCGACAGCTGAATCGGGTCATGGTGAAGAATAAGTATCCTCTGCCCAGGATCGATGAATTGTTTGATCAGTTAGGAGGCTTGCGGTACTTCTTGAAGATAGACTTGAGGTCAAGATATCATCAACTTAGGATTAAGAAAAAGAACATTCCTAATACAGCTTTTAGGACTCGGTATAGACATTTTGAATTTCTAGTGATGTCATTTGGATTG
Organism: Artocarpus hirsutus; assembly: GCA_946598075.1. Lineage (NCBI taxonomy): Eukaryota > Viridiplantae > Streptophyta > Magnoliopsida > Rosales > Moraceae > Artocarpus > Artocarpus hirsutus. The sequence goes on from CAMOHE010047066.1 coordinate 10,587, forward strand.
ACGAATACTCTGGCAGCCTTCATGGATTTGATGAACAGGATATTCAGGCCTTACTTGGACCAATTTGTGATTGTGTTCATCGACAACATTTTGGTTTATTCTAAGACTTGAGAGGAGCATAAGCAGCATCTCAGGATCGTGCTTTAGACTTTGTGGAAGCATCAGTTGTATGCCAAGGAAGAAAAGTGTGAGTTCTGGTTAACAGAGGTCAAATTTCTAGGTCATGTCATCTCTGAGCATGGTATCTCAGTGGATCCATTGAAGATAGAAGCCATAGTGGAATGGGAACAACCGAGGAATGTGGTAGAGATCCGCAGCTTCTTGGGACTTGCAGGATATTACAAGAAATTTATGAAAGACTACTCGAAGGTAGCAATACCGTTGACAAGATTGGTTCAAAAAAATGTCAGGTTTGAGTGGAGCAAAGAATGTGAGTTTGCTTTTCAAGAATTAAAGAATCAGTTGACTTCAGCACCAGTGTTGATTAATCCCAATAGTGAAGAGCCGTACGAAGTTTATACGGATGCTTCAGGACGTGGACTTGGGTGTGTGTTGATGCAGCATGGACGAGTGGTAGCATATGGATCGAGACAGTTATGACCTCACGAGCGAAACTACCCTAGTCACAATTTAGAGCTCGCAGCAGTGATTCATGTGCTAAAGATCTGGAGATGTTATCTATATGGGGTGATATTTTAGTTTTTCTTGGACCATAAGAGTTTGAGGTATTTGTTTATTTAGAGGGATCTGAACTTGAGACAGCGAAGATGGATGGAGTACATGAAGGATTATGATTTTGCGCTACAGTATCATCCCAGGAAAGCTAATGTCGTTCTCAGTCGAAAGTCTTTAGGGATTCTCGCTTGTTTAGCTCTTGAAGATTGGAAAAGGGATGCGACAGTAAGTGAGTTTGGGTTACAGTATTATGAAGACTACGATTGCGTTTCAGTATATCACGTGGAGATGACCCCAGCTCTTGTTTAGATGGTGAAACAGAATCAATGGCAGGACCAGCATCTTTAGGGAATCTAGACGCGAATTCAGAACGGAGAATAGTTCAAAAAATGGAGGATACATGCGGATGGATAGTTGTATTTCAGGGAACGTTTAGCGGTTCCAACTATTGTAGAAATGATGACGTCCGTAATGGACGAAGTTTATAGGTCTCAATTCACCATTCATTGAGGAAGCATGAAGATATCGTGACTTAAAGAGGCACTATTGGTGGAGAGGTATGAAGAAGGATATTTGAGAATACGTGGCCTAGTGTGCAACTTGTCTTCAGGTGAAAGCCAAGCATCAGAAGCCAGCAGGTCAGCTTCAGCCATTTCCTATTCCAAGGTGGAAATGGGAGCACGTGACGATGGATTTTCTTATCGGATTGCCAATGACAAAGCAACGGCATGATGCGATTTGGGTCGTGGTTGATAGGCTAACAAAGTCAGCTCATTTCATTCCATTCAGATCAATATGTTCGAGGAGGATTCTCAGGGAATTGTATCTATAAAACATAGTGCGGTTGCACAGAGTTCCTTTGTCCATCACATCGGATAGGGATACTAGTGAAACACCCGTTATTTTCATAGGTATGATTTTTGTAAAATCATATGAATAAAATATCACTTTAGTATTTTTACCAAGTCTCCGTAGTAAATATTTAAAACCTACCTATCACTCATCATTTCTACCAATCTTGTCCCGCTACATTAATGCTCAATTAAGTAGCCTCCTTCTAATTTGGAGACATAAAATTAATTCACCTCAACTACTTATAGACATAGAATTAATTGACTTCAACTACCAAGAGACATTGATATATTTTCTCAACTACCTTTTTAATTCTTCCACAACTTGCTCCATTTGCCCCCTCAATTATGTTGGCATTATTTGCTAAAAGTCTCCATAGGAGATATGATAATATTTTCTTTAATGCTCATTTGTTTCTTCCTACAACTTTCCCCATAAACCAACAATTATCTCCCGCTCCTCAATTATTTTGATGCCTATTTATTCAACCATCACCACTCTCTTCTCTAGTTTCTCATTCTCTCCTTTCTCACTTCAATTTCTAGCTAAAGACACAAGGCATAAAGCTCTCTTTGTAGCCAAATGACTATAATTTCCAGCCATGTTTGAAGCCGCTTTGGAGCCAATTCAAGCTTGATTTTTAACCCAAACTTTGGTGTTTTTCAAAGGAGTTTTGAGATAGGTTTTCTTTAATTCAAACATGGCTTTAGTATGTTTTTTCTTCATATTTAATGCATGTTTTCCTCATTATTTGCAAGAAAGGCTAGAGATATAGTTTGACGATGATTTTGGTATAAAACTCATGAGAATATATTTATTATGATTATATAATGCATGTTGCCTATGTTGGAATGGTTTTGGAATTTTGAATGAGAATAATATGCTTTGGGTTTAAAAAAAACTTAACATTCCATAACCTTGTATTATCTCTATGGGCAGTACCTCTTTCTTGAAATTCTGGGATTAGATGAAAATGAATTTTATAAATTGGTTTACATATTTTAAAAGTATACATTCTAAGCTTTCCAACGAGCTATCATAAGCCTAAATCGGAGTTATATTTTATTTTTTATGAATTTTTCAATTCTCGGGTTGGAAACTAGTAAACCTACTAGTGGCAGTATACCACCCGTCTACCTTAAGTAAACCACCCAGTAATCCATGTGCTAATTGTAGATAGTGAACCCAACTTTGTTCACCTTCTAATCCCTGAATGTCTTACAACCTTTCCAAAACCATCTTAAGTGATTTATGAATCTTATTAGAAACTAAAATATACAGATTTATACTTAATTCATTTATGGATGTGGTTAGATGTTATGCTTTAGTTTTAATTGTCCTTATGCACACCTTAGGATCAAGGGTGTGTGGAGCTTACATTAATTAAAATTTTGAGATTAAGAGATTGTTGAGAAGCTTGGAAGGCAGGGATTCTATTACTCATCTTTTGTAAGGTTTTTATGGAATTAAAATTGATTGTTTTACCACAAGATATATGTATCTATGTTGAACTGCTATTATATGAGAATCATATATGAAACTATAATGAATTAACATATGTTGTTATAAGTTGGAAAGTATGGTTAGGAAAATTGACTCTATATATAATGATGGAAGATTGAGAAATGGTGAGACATGAATAGGGCAGCGGTTACGTCATTGGGCACGATTAACCTAAAAGGTAAAGTAGGAGGAAGGTGATGATGCTTCCTTGGGTCAAATGTCCCAAACACATTATACAGGATTTGACTTGGGGAGGACTCGGGGCTTGATGTCCCCTCACTGGAATACCCTCGGAATGTTTGGAGGGTGGCCAAGCTCGCCCATTTGGGTTTCGATAAGTAGAGTGTTACTTTATTTAATGTGGATACCTAAGAATAATAATGAATTGTAATATTTATATATATTTATAAGTGTGAAACTTGGTAAGGGTTAACTATGGCATCCATGAGATATGATTATAATAAACCTCATAATCTCATATATGATGTAAATTAACTAACCATGCAGTTTGAATGTGGTAATGAATAAAACCTTAAGGTGAGTAATGATTTTTCTTACTGGGTATGTCGATGCTCATCCCTATCATATTTACATCTCTCAGGTGGAACTTAATGCAACTTATCTGATGAGAAATAGGTAACAACACTATTGATTTCATGTTGGAAGATCTTTGTTTAATTGTAACTCATCTAGATTATATAAGATTCGTATTTCTTTTGTGATGGCTATGTTCAGTTATTTGAGAATTGTACTATAGTGATGATGGCTATATTTTAAATATTTGGTGCTACACTAAAAACTATGGTTTGTATTTTAAATGTGCATTTTTCTTTTTATTTTTGCTTAAAGACCCATGGGCACTGTTTAATGGATTTAAATAATATTAAATCTAAGTTTATTTTTATTTATTTAATACTGCTAACCCCACATAGGGGCGTTATAAAAATTTTGGTATCAGAGCCTAGGTTCAGTTAACCTAGGGGGTGTAGCACCACCTTAAAAATTAATCTTTTGGAATGATTTTAAAGTTAAATATTAATGTCATCATCATTGGGTACTAATCCTGATCAAATTTACGCAGCCAGTAGAAACTATGCCGCCAAGATGTCTAGTGCAATCATCTGAGCATTCACAACCAGTCGAACATGTTCAGGAAGTTGAACAACCTAAACCGATGGAACAAGCTCAGGAAGATGAGCAACCATGACGGGCAGCATAGACCCCGCCAGCTACACCGGAAGTGAATATTCTTGGACAAATTCTTCAAGCTTTGCAAAATATGCAAAGACCTATGGAAGCTTGTGATCCTGAACAACGACATTTGTCCCTACTAAAGGAGTTCATGAAGCAAAAACCTCCTGCATTTAGTGGAGAACCCAATCCTGTCATAGCAGAACAATGGCTAAAGGCAGTTAAAAAGAAGTTGGATACCTTGAGGATTCCACAAGAGTATTGGGTTGGTTTTTCAACATATATATTTGAGGGAAAGGTCAAAGAATGGTGGGATCTTTAGAAGGACGACTATGATGTGCCGAACCTCACATGGGAGCAGTTCGAAACCATATTTCGTAACACTTATATTCCTCAGAGCCATAGGCAAGCAATGATGCAAGAATTCAAAAACCTGGTGCAGGGAGATACTGTGGTTGCTCAATACCATGCTTGATTCATAGAATTGTCTCGCTACAATCCCGGAGCTGTATCAGATCTAATGGCGAGGTGCAAAAAATTTAAAAATAACCTGAGACCAAAAATCAGACAAATGATAGTTGCTGTCCCATCTACAGACTTTCTTGAGCTTGTAGCCGTGGCACAACGGTCAGAGACAGAACTAAATAATTCTTATGGAGAGTATAAGGGTTCTAGTGGGCATCAAAGGAAGATAGGCAAGAAGGAGAAGTCCCAAGGACAGGTCACTCTGCATAGTGGAGTAACTATTGGTGGTGGATCTTCTAGTAGTGGTCATTTTCAGCCATATACTTGTCATAACTGTGAACAAGTGGGACATCTGAGGAGGAACTGTCCTAACCGCCCTGCACAATCGTTCCTCGCACCAAGGCCACAAGGAAGTCATTTTGGCTCCACTGTTTGGGGAGGGAGTCAAAACTGAGGAGCACCTCAGCAAAACATTCCAGCTTCCCAAGTCTTAGTAACTCAATCTCATGGGTTCTAACCCCAGTACAACTACCAACAGCGGCCACAGGGCTCAAATTTCTATGCTAATCAAAATTTTCAACTGACTCCACAAGGTTTAGTGAATCAAGGGCCACATTTTGCTGGAAGAAATAATAATAAGACTAGTAGTAGCCAAGGAAACCGAGGAAAGAGTGATAAGAGGAAAGCACCAACACAAGCTTATGCAATTACGGCTATAGCTGGACAAGCAAAGTAGGCTGATCACTCCGTTATAAGCGGTATGATTCCCATGTCTCATTCTTGGGCTCATGTATTGTTTGATACTAGTGCCACTCATTCATTTATATCGAAGTTATTTGCTTCCGTACTACAACTAGAAACAGAAACATGTAGTTCGCCACTAACCCTTAGAACACCAATGGGCGGGATAGTTGAAGTATCTATAATTTGTAAATCAGCATGTCTTGTTATAGGAGAACATAAACTATCAGCTGATCTATACGTAATAACTATGACAGAGTTTGATGTAATCCTAGGAATGGATTGGCTAACCAAATATCAGGCAATAGTAGATTGTCATAGGAAACATGTCTCTTTGTTCATCAAGAATGGACAAGTCATCCAATTTCAGGCAAAGACAAGAACAGTGACACCAGCCCCGATGCTTAAGGCTTGTATTGGAGGACGAAGGAATTTCACCAATCTAGGGACAATCTTTGCTTCAGAGGGAGAACTAAAGAGGAGCGACCCATCCTCTCACGCTCCTATGGTGGACAAATTTCTAGATGTTTTTCTAGATGAATTTCCAGGACTTTCGCCTGATAGAGAAATTGAGTTTGTCATTGACTTAATCCCAGGGACGATGCCCATTTCCATTACTCTGTATCGAATGGCACCTGCTGAGAAGGTGGAATTAAGGAAGCAGTTATATGAATTACTGGAAAAAGGATTTATTCAACCAAGTACATCACCTTGGGGAGCTCCAGTGCTCTTTGTGAAGAAACATGACAGATTGTTGAGGCTCTGTGTTGATTATCGCTAGCTTAATCGACTAACTATCAAGAACAAATACCCTCTACCTTGAATTGATGAGTTGTTCGATCAATTAGGAGGATCTCACTAATTCTCAAAGATTGACTTACGATCCATATATCACCAACTGAAGATAAGGGAGGAGGACAATCCAAAGATGGCTTTTCGGACTTGCTACGGTCACTTTGAGTTTCTTGTCATGCCTTTTGGGTTAACCAATGCACCAGCAGCTTTCATAGACTTGATGAACCGTGTCTTCCGACCGTACTTAGATCAATTTATCATTGTCTTCATAGATGATATCTTGATCTATTCCAAAACTGAAGAAGAACATGCTGAGCATTTGAGGATTGCTCTACAGACGTTGAGAGAACACGATCTCCACGCAAAGAGAGAGAAATGTGACTTCTGGATGACAAAGGTAAAGTTCCTTGGACACGTTGTCTCTGAAGAAGGCATCTCAGTGGACCCATCCAAGATTGAAGCGGTGCTAAATTGGGAACGATCGAAGAATGTGTCAGAGATTCAAAGTTTCCTCGGATTAGCTGGATACTATCGACACATCATAGAGAATTTTTCAAAGATTTCTTCTCCATTGACAAGACTCACAAGAAAGAATGTCAAGTTCATGTGGGACGATAAATGTGAAGATGCATTCAATGAATTGAAGCAAAGACTCACTAGTGCACCTGTGTTGATCATACCCAACAACGATAGCCTTACACAGTATACACTGATGCCTTAGGAAACGGTTTAGGTTGTGTGCTAATGCAGCATGGACGAGTAGTTGCCTATGCCTCACATCTACCCCACACATGATCTTGAGTTAGCTGCTGTGGTTTTTGCACTCAAGATTTGGAGATGTTATCTATATGGTGCAAAGTTTGAGCTTTATACTAATCATCAAAGTCTGAAATATTTGTTTACTCAAAAGGACCTCAACCTAAGGCAACGAAGATGGACTAAGTGTATGGTGGATTATGACTTTAATATCCAATACCATCTTGGAAAAGCAAACGCAGTGGCAGATGCTCTAAGTCATAAGAATAACAAAATTATAGCCAGTCTAACATTGGAAGATTGGAGACGAGTCATCACCATCATCGACTTCAACTTGCAATATTATGAAGATGATGAAAGAGCTTTTCTATTCAATGTGATAGCAACTCCTACGTTAATCCAGCAAGTAAAACAAGGACAAGGTACGATGAGGGATTACGTATAGTCTAGGAACAAATACAAAATGGTGAACAACTAGATGGATGGCAAAATTGAGTCGGAAGGGTTCCTACTTTACAAATGAAGATTGGTTGTTCTAGAGGATCCTTATCTCAGACATGCAGTGTTAGATGAAGCACATCGTTCAAAGTTTGCTACCTATTCTAGAATGGGAATGGGATCATGTGACAATGGGCTTTGTTACGGGATTTCCTAAAACTCAAGTGGGGCATGATGTCGTTTGGGTAATTGTGGATCGTTTAACTAAAACAGCCCACTTCATCCCAATCAAAACTAGTTACAATGTCTCAAAATTATGCCAATTGTATATGGAGAAGATAGTGACATTGCATGGTGTACCCATGTCAATAGTCTCTGATAGGGATACACGTTTTACATCAAAGTTCTGGAGAGGATTGCAGAAAGCTTTGGGAACACAACTAAAATTCAATACAGCATTTCATCCTTAAACAGATGGACAATCTAAACATGTCATTCAAATTCTCGAGGATATGCTTCGAGCTTGTGTACTAGACTTTGGAATCAATTGGTCTGCACAGCTACCATATGTTGAGTTTGCATATAACAACAATTACTAGGTGAGTATTGGAATGCTCCATATGAGGTTTTGTATAGTAGGCCTTGTAGATCTCCATTATGTTGGGCTGAGAAAGAAAAACGTCTCCAACTTGGACCCTAGTTTATCAGAGAAACAATGGACAAGATCCGGATTATTCGCGACCGTCTTCAGACAGCTTAAAGTCTATAGAAGAATTATGTTGATAAGAGGAGATGACCTTTAGAGTTCATGGTTGGAGACTTTGTGTTCTTGAAGGTGAAACCAAAGCAAGGTGTGTCTCAATTTGGTGTTAAAGGAAAGTTAGCACCAAGGTATACAGGACCGTTTGAGATTGTGGAACGCATTGGAACATTGGCATACGGTTTAGACCTACCACCACAATTGTCTCATGTACATAATGTGTTCCATATATCGATGTTGAGGAAGTATGAATCCGACCCTTCACATGTAATCATATGGACAGATATACCAATTCAAGTAAATACGATCTATGAAGAAGTTCCAGTTCAGATACTAGATCGTGAAATAAAAATATAACGTCGTCGTGAAATTCCTCTAGTGAAAGTGATGTGGCAACATCATAATATAGAGGAAGCCACATGGGAACTTGAATCTGAAATAAGAGAGAAGTATCCACATTTGTTTTAACATTATAATCAGTGTATGAAATTTCGAGGACGAAATTTTTTTTAAAGGAGGGGAGAGTTGAAACACCTGTTATTTTAATGGGTATGATTTTTGTAAAATCATATGAATAAAATATCACTTTAGTATTTTTACAAAGTCTTCATAGTAAATATTTAAAACCTACCTATCACTCATCATTTCTACCAACCTTGTCCCGCTACATTAATGCTCAATTAAGTAGCCTCCTTCTCATTTGGAGACATAAAATTAATTTACCTCAACTACTTACAGACATAAAATTAATTCACTTCAACTACCAAGAGACATTGATATATTTTTTCAACCACCTTTCTAATGCTTCCTTCATCTTCTTCCACAACTTGCCCTTTTTGCCCCCTCAATTATGTTGGTATTATTTGCTAAAAGTCTCCATGGGAGACATGATAATATTTTCTTTTAATGCTCATTTGTTTCTTCCTACAACTTTCCCTATAAATCTACAATTATCTGCCGCTCCTCAATTATTTTGATGCCTATTTATTCAACCCTCACCACTATCTTCTTTAGTTTCTTATTCTCTCATTTCTAACTTCAATTTCTAGCTAAAGACACAAGGCATAAAGCTCTCTTTGTAGCCAAATAACTATAATTCTAGCCATGTTTGAAGCCGTTTTGTAGTCAATTCAAGCTTGATTTTTAACCCAAACTTTGGCGTTTTTCAAAGGAGTTTTGAGGTAGGTTTTCTTTAATTCAAACTTGGCTTTAGTATGTATTTTCTTCATATTTAATGCATGTTTTCCTCATTATCTGTAAGAAAGACTAGAGATATAGTTTGATGATGATTTTGGTATAAAACTCATGAGAATATATTTATTATGATTATATAATGCATGCTACCTATTTTGGAATGGTTTTGAAATTTTGAATGAGAATAATATGCTTTGGGTTTAAGAAAAACTTAACATTCCATAACCTTATATTATCTCTATGGGCAGTATCTCTTTCTTGAAATTCTGGGATTAGGTGAAAATGAATTTTGTAAATTGGTTTACATATTTTAAAAGTAGACATTCTAAGCTTTCCAACGAGCTATCATGATCCTAAATCGGAGTTATATTTTATTTTTTATGAATTTTTTAATTCTCGGGTTGGAAACTAGTAAACCTACCAGTGGCAGTATACCAACCGTCTATCTTAAGTAAACCACCCAATAACCCATGTGCTAATTGTAGATAGTGCACCCAACTTTGTTCACCTTTTAATTCCTAAATGTCTTGCAACTTTTCCAAAACCATCCTAAGTGATTTATGAATCATATTAGAAACTAAAATTTATAGATTTATACTTAATTCATTTATGGATGTGGTTAGATGTTATGCTTTAGTTTTAATTGTCCTTATGCACACCTTAGGATCAAGGGTGTGTGGAGCTTACGTTAATTAAAATTTTAAGATTAAGAGATTGTTGAGAAGCTCGAAAGGTAGGGCTTCTATTACTCATCTTTTGTAAGGTTTTTATGGAATTAAAATTGATTGTTTTACCACAAGATATATGTATCTATGTTGAACTGCTATTATATGAGAATCACATATGAAACTTGTTGGAAAAATAATACGCAGCGAAATTTTAAAAATTTTAAATCAGAATATTTTTCAAAACACAAGTTTGACATACTATATGTATAAATTAACCTGATCTTACTGACCTTGTATACGCTAAAAAGCTCCTGAAATCTGTGTAGAGAAGTAACGTTCTAGAAGAGCCTCAACCAACTAGTCTTCTTTGCTATTCTCTATCCACGATCGGAGTGAGTGTGGGCTCACATGTACAACTCTTCCTCAAGGTGACTCTCCTTCCAACCAATTGAGAGAACCCAAAGCTAGTGTTCGTGATTTGTGAACAAGAGCTCTTAGGGAGTTTCAGATTCTCACCAGTAGAGTATCACTCTTAATCTCTCTATTGATCTTTTTAACTCATTAGACTCACTCCCTATTTATAGACGTTGGGTCTAGGGTCATTCCTTATTAGATAAGGTCTCAAAAATTCAAAACAGAACCAAATTCGGGTCTATATCGGATAAGATACGCGTAAAAACGCGTGATTTTTAATTCGTGCAAAGGCAGGCTGAACTTTTTCATAGGCAGGCCAAACTTTAAGTTCGGCATGCCGAACTGCCAAAATAAAAATCACATGAATCTTTTATTTTTCACCCAAGATTCTATAGGATAAAGCCTCAGTTTTAATTCAAATAACCCAATAGAGAAGTTATCTAATTAAAACAACTTTATCTAGATAATCTCTAAGAAAATGAATAGATTCCTAATAATTCTACAAGTTTATCTTGATTTAATTTATCCAAAATTAAATCAACTGATAAACAAACAAGAATTATCTGACCCCAATAATTCAACAAGTTTATCTTGAATTAATTTTGTTTACAAAATTAATTCAACCGACAAACAGACATGAATTATTTGATTCTTTCAAATTTTCAACCAATCTAATAAATCGACATA
>CAMOHE010047067.1:511-82251 GCA_946598075.1 Artocarpus hirsutus
TACTTATATTATATGAGAAAATCTTAGTGTTGGAATTTTCAGATTGACATTATTTTGTCAATTACACAATTTAATTGAGATTTGATTTTGTCGAATTTGCCGTAGGAATTGGTTTTAGAAATTTTTAGTTTTCAACCGAAAGTTGCACTTATTAGTGTTTCCCGTTTGTTGGAGTCAACTTTCGACTTCGCTTTAATTGATTTGTAACAAACGAATTTAGAAATTAATTACTCTAGTTGTTTTGCAGTAAAAAAATATGGAAACTAATTGATTTGATTTTCGTATTTTTTAGGAAAGTGAAAATTGCACAAAATACTTGATTTATTATAGACAATTTTGTTCCTAGTTCTCAAAAATATAAATCAGAAACACACTGTTTAAAATTAGAAGTTTTCATCATGGGTTGACTTTGTAACAGATTTTTAGATTTGTTACAACAGAATATAGACAGTGAACTACTTTGAAGATTTCATTGGCTGGAACTTTTTGCTATTTATGTGAAATCTCACAATGTTTTACACACGCTTTTAGCCTCAGAATTGTAGTGAGACTATTTATGTGCATCTTATTTCTTTTATTTATTAGAGAGAAGAGGATAAAACTTTTTGAGTCGAAGGAATTTCAATGTTTAAGTCAGGAGGATCATGTTGAGCATATTCATTGAGTAGTTATAAGTCATAAGTGTTATACTTGAGAGAGAGTCTCAGGATGAATAAGTCAAATTGAATTATAACTTTGTTTACTTAGTTAAACGTTCATAAGTTTGGGTATAGCCTCGTGAATGTACGTAGTTATCGAACCATGACAACAATCTCTTATGCTTGTTTTACTATTTCATGTTTATTACAAACTTGTTACAACAAATTTAAACATTTATCTTGTGATTGTTTTACTATTTCATATTCATTACAAACTTTTTACAATAAATTTAAACATAGACTTAGTAAAAAACATAACCGGTACTTTCATTGAGAATCAGTCCTCTTTTAACACGCTTACATATTTCTCCTAAAATTCTGCATTTCCAAGTAAGCTCGTATGAAATGAAAATATGAGGTTAGAAATTGTTATATGTACGTTCATCTTTACGTCCTTCATTGGTTGATAGAGCACTTCTCTGCAATTCCGATGTACAATGCAAAAAAAAAAATTGAATTGTTCTTGTAACATTGTCCATAGGCATCAATAATGCTATTGAAATTTCGTTAGAGCAACAAACGACATCAAATGGTTTAATAACAATTGGTACGTCGTTTAAATTCCATAAAAGACTAATAAATATTTTACGTCGTTTTTCAGAGAAGATAAAAGAAAAATGAAATTGTTTTAATGTGTGTATCATAAACGACAGTTTTTTCTGCTCTTTTTTTTTTTTTTTTGTAAAGAAGATTGACGACATGTCGGGACAGCAACTGTTTAACAACGACGGGTATGACAACAAATCGGTAGTAGACTTTATCCGAGGACGACGGATCGCTTAATGCTATAAAGCGCTAGTGTACTTGTAATATGTATATTTCATATATGTTTTTTTTCACAGAAACGATAATAAAAAAAAAGTTTTTTTCCTCCTTGCAAAGACGGTTACTGGTCTTTTTGGTTCATAGATTTGAATAAAAAATTTAAATGAAGATTTAAATTTTTGTGAGAGAAAACACTGTAGTAAAATGATTCGAACCACGAACCAAATAAACTCTAAGTGTTGGGGGTTTTTGGTCCCACGGCTGGGCCTGGTAGGTCCCTCGAACATATTTTCAAAGAGGCATAGGTGTCTATGCTCGGATTTGTCTCCCGCAGGAGAGCGCGTCCCTTGGATTCGAACCTTTAATCTACTTGTATAAGAGGGTCTTATTGGATTGGTACCTGGGATAAAACTAAAGGCTCTCTTATACCAGTGGATCAAAAGTTTGAATCCCATACGACAAGCTCTCCCGCCGGAGGCAAATCCGAACAGGGGCACCAATGCCTCTCCAGCAATACGTTCGATACGTTCGAGGAACTCACCAGGCCCCAGCCGTGGGACCAAAAACCGTCAACACTAAGCAAATTAATAAACGACAAGAAGCTTTACAATAGTTGACTTTAAGTGAAACTATGGGCTACAACAAGCTTTACATTGATGAAAGACATCAAAACCCCCCTAATCAGGATGAGCCTTCAAAGTGTAAGGTTCATTCTCAAGGTTTACGGTGCCACTCACATTCTTTGTTATTTTTTGGCCATAAATCTCCATAGCATGTTGTGGTAAGTTCTAGACAATACACCATTAGCGGTGTGGTGGTGGCATGGTTACAAGAAAGCTCTATTTCTTGGTAGACTTCTCTGATGGTGTTAGGTTTAGACGTGAAACATGATTGTTTTTTTCACACTTAAAAAAAATTGCAGGCAAAATAATTGCTTTAACTTGATGGACTATTCTTGCCCTTTTAAATGTTAAAATGGAAACTCAATTCCACCGTTGTCATTAAAATAATTGCAGCGTTAGATCAAAAGAATATCAAAGATTGGCTTCACGTGATCGAATAACGTTTGGTTGAGGGCAAAATCAACGGTTCTTATTATATGGGTATTAGATTCTTAATATGAGAGATTTAACAAAAAACAATATATATATCTATATATGCGTGTGTGTATGTTTTCCTACCAAATATATATTTATATATATAATTTAAGGCACACGTCGTTATATTTAAGTCGTCCAAGCTTTAATTTTTTGACTTTGATTTGTGACGACCAAATTCACGGCTCTTTGTTCAAATAGAATTGAATTAATGGGCTGTTATTATAGTGGCATTAATGGCATAACCATTAAAGAGATTTTGCGAAAACAAAAAAAAAAAAAAAAAGAAAATAGGTTGTTATTGTACCTCGTCCAACTTGGCTAGCTTTCACTTTTAACTAATTGGTTCTGTTTTGACCTTTTGCACCCCTTCAAAAAATACATGGTCCGTCCTTCAAAAAAAATGGAAAAAAAAAAAAATCATCCAAGCCTTAAGGGACGGCGTTTTCAAGGCGTCGAGTTTGTGTAGAAATCGGTTTGGCGAAGGAATCAACACGTGACATCCAAGTTCCAACCAACGCCTGGGGTTGTTAGTTTAGCAAACGACATCCAACTGTTGCACCGAAGACATGTCGTTCGTAGTATAAAACGACAGTAATCTTTTTGCCTTAAACTCCAAAGCATTGACAAAACCAGACCGATTCAAATTTTCAGCCATCAAACAAATCAAAACATAATCTCTTTCGGACACACACGCCTCTCTCTCTCTCTCTCTCTCTCTCTCTCTCTATCTGCGTCTTTGATGTTGTTTACAATGAAAGCAACATTCAGGGGCAAGTACGACACCGACAAAATCGGCGGCGCAGCCGCAACCTTCGCCATCAGTGCCGGAGATGTCAAGCTCAAAGCTTCCATTACTGACGCCACAGTCGTCGGTGGCCCAAGCCTCAACGGCTTGGCTCTCACCGTCGAGAAGCCCGGCTCCTTCATCATTGATTACAACGTCCCGCAAAAGGTACCTTCTAATTGCTTAAAAACAATCCTGTTTGGTCGCTGAGAATCCGCGAGAAAGCAAAGGAAAAGTCAGAACTAATAAACCAGCGTAGTTGACTTTTAGTGTGTCTAATTCGTAATCTTTGTATTTCCTTTTTCTATGTTGTTATTCTTTTGGGGGTTTCTCATGACGACTTCCCCTTGTGTAATTACACACCTTTCTGTTTGGTGGCAGAGAAAATATTAGCGAAAATTGTAGAAAACTTGGAACTTTAAAATTTTAGTGCATAGGATTTGGTTCAATAGGGCTTTTCGCATCCAGCAGTTATTTGTTTCCATATCAAATTTGAGCTTTTTGGTTGTACAGGATGTTCGTTTTCAGTTCATGAACACCATTAGGGTAGCGGAGAAGCCGTTGAATTTGAGTTACATTCATTTTAGAGGCGACAACAGGACTATCTTGGACGGAAGCCTCGTAATCGATTCGGCGAACAAGGTTTCTGCCAATTGCTTGCTCGGCAATGGGAACTGCAAGTTGAAGTACACGTATGTGCATGGCGGAGAGACAACTTTTGAGCACGCCTATGATTTGCAAAAGAATGCTTGGGACTTCGCTTTGTCAAGGAGGGTTTATGGTGATGATGTGTTCAGGGCGACATACCAGACGAGCAGCAAGATTGTGGAGCTGGAGTGGTCGAGGAATTTGAAACTTAACGGTTCTTTCAAGGTTTGTGCAATTCGAATTGAAATGCTTTTATTGATTGAAATGTGAATTTACATTTTTTGTGGCTTGAGTGTAGCTCGCAACTAAATTGCAAGTAACTTAGCAAGCTCAAATTATGCAGTTTCGATTTCAGTTTTGTGGTTCTGTCTGCATTTTGAAACTAGGTGTTTGTTTCTTAAATATGGAAAAAGTGTTGAGATTCAGTTTTAGATATTGGAGCATGTTATTTACTTGTTGTGGGAAAATGTAGTTTTGGTCTGCAGATTAGATGGACATGCTTTTGAGGTTATAGACTGTTGGGTTTGTCAGAGTTGAAACCAAAGGGATTATAGTCGTTGGTAATTTTTTGCAAGTAAAATATTGGATTATGGTGATATTTTTGTACAGCAAAGAGTCTTTACTCTCGCAGTGAGGTTAAGAAGTTGAAAAAGTAAAAAAATGCTCTTATGTCTTCAAAGATGCAACGTCAATTAGGAATACAGAGCATGCTTGTGGTCATTTTTTTAAAGAGCTTTTGGTTATTTTTTGTCAGTTTCTAATGCAAAATCCCCTGCCAATGGGGAGAAGTCAAGATAAGACAATTCAGTTTGATTAATGAGAGTTGGTAAGTCTTTTATGTTTCATGAATTAGATAAGTAGCAAGTGATTATTGAGAACTTTTGTGGCCTTGGCACCAGTTGTCTAGTCACAGGTAAGTCTCTTGCCTATTACTTTAGCGACGGGGCTATATTGTTGGAGATGACTGTTCTGAGCTTTTTGGCTACGTACTGGTGAAGGAGTCTGTTGATGCTTAGCTAAATTTATAGTTTCGACTTTTGACCAGTTTTGTGTGTGATGTTCAAATGCCGTTGACAAATTCATAGATGACCTTTTATTTCCTTGTTACTCTTTTGATTTGTTTTCATATGGTTGGCTGAAAGTAATCTAACTTTGATTGTTCATTTTTTCAGATTTCTGCAACTTGCAATATGGCAGAGGAAAAGAAGGTGCCGAAATTAACAGCTGAAAGTACGTGGGACTTTGAGATGTGATTTTCTTGTAGTGATTCTCGAATTTTAATTGCTTGTTACTTGTATTCCAATGAAAAACTTCAATGTGGATGGCTTTGAACATCATTATCCTTCGATTAGTGTTTTCCTATTATTGAGCTGATACCCATATAATGGTCCACCTCGGTGGTGGCATTGACTATCAAATTGTAGCCGCTCTTCTAAAATTTCATTTGCCTTAAGAAAGCCTTTTTGCCTTCCCTATGCATTTGTCTATAATTAAGGCTTACAAACAAGAACATTACTTTTGTGGGTTGTTTGTTTTGCTCCCGATTTTTTGGGCTGTATTATTTGGCCCTATTGGTAGTTTGTTGGAAACACATGAAAACTTGAAGTTAAAATTTAAACACTGTAGCATGTAAGAGCTTTTCATTAAATTAATTTTTTTTTTAATGTAACAGTTGAGAGATTTACAACATAGCTGTTGAAACTAATTATTTCTAATGTGTTTCTCAAACCAATTCATTAACATTCGAATTGTTAAACAAGAAAGATTAAACCCATAGTTAGAGCAAAAGAAACCTTTTAGTGAGAGACTTGTGACACGAATTAAAACCTACATAGCAGATGTCTTTCATCAGTCTTAATTTTATTAGTTCTAACTGGACGTGTTTCAAAAACCTGACCAATCTATATCAAAGCGCAATCAGATCTAATATTTAAAATTTCAATTTGGTTGGTGGATTTAGCAAATTCAAAGTGCCCGTGACAAACAAGGTGAGCAAGTCTCGCTTGTATATAACTATCGTTGTTTTCTTATAGATGTAACCTTTTTCTATATTCATGCTCTCAAAATTTTAGTATTAATTAATCCTAAATAAAGTTGTATTATTTTTTTAGTTTTACGATTTAAGTAAAATTATGACTTTTTTTCCTAAAAAAATAAAGTTTAATAGTTACTTCACGTGATCAACTCATATTCATGTAAAAAATTATTTGACCAAATTGATTATATAAGATTTGATTTGGTTTGTTGGGTTTTGCTTAAAAATTTTATAGTAACAATATATATATAATATATATATATATATATATACAGCATCTTTTATCTGCTTGGTAGCTTCACCTTGAACTTAGCACCTGGTTATTTAATCATATATGTGTGTGTATATATATATATATATATATATATATATATATATATATATTTGCTGAAATGCATGTTCTAAGCAAATTAATCAAATATTTTTACCAAACCTTTAGATTTTGTTAGCACCATATTAGTAGAGTGTTTGACATTTTTAGAATTAACAAAAACTTTTGGGTTAATTTATTTTTGGCCTTAAATTATACAACTTATTCCATTTTGGCCCCTTAAACTTTAAAACACAATAAATCACACCCTAAAGCTATTCAACTTGTTTTATTTTGGCCATTCTCTTACTAAATCCATTAAATCTTAATAGAATTAAACCAATAATTTCAATTTTGCTTTAAGCTATGCAACTTGTCTCATTTTAATCCATAAATTTTAAATTATAACAAATTACACCATTGAACTATAAAACTTGTTCTATCGATTACAAAATTCATTAAATATTGACGAATTAAGCCACGTATATATGCACCTGATCAATTAATTAGAAATCAACAGTTAAGATTAAATCTTTTATAATTAAATTTCACTCATATTGGACCTATAAATAGGAAATTTCATAAATAAATATACATTGTTTTTGACTTTAAATAAAATCATTTTTTTGTGATTATCGAGTCTAATTAAGCGAAGTAATTATTACTGTATTATTTACATAATTTTTAACCCCGAGATTTATAGGGCGTTTGTTAGATTATATTGTAGAATTTACGTGTCGTTTTTGTTTGATACCCATATATCCATTTTTTTTCTTATTTGTTCATATTTTTCAATTTAATTTATTTTCAATCATATGACGGAGAAAATTTGATAAAACTTCTTGAGCAAATAAAATAGTAAAACTTTTATCAACAATATTATGAGAAAAGGAAAAAAATAGTATAAACTTATGTGATGAATAAACAGAATTTAAATATTTTGATTTCAAAATATATGATGAAGACATGTATAGAGCCAAAAGGTTAAAATGGTCATATGTTTTAGTTCGTCAATATTTATCAAATTTAGCAATGAAGGATAACGGTCAAATGGAACAAGTTTTATAGTTCAAAAGTGTGATTTATTATAGTTTAAAGTCTACAGTTTAAAATGGGACAAGTTTCATAGTTTGGAGGCCAAAAGTAAAGTTGTTAGCTCAATTCTGTTAGCATTTAACACATTTGGAAACAGAAAGACCAAAATAGGACAATTTAAATAGTTCAAGAGTATAATTTGCTATGTTTTAAAATCCAGGGGCCAAAATAGGATAAATTACATACTTTAGTAGTTAAAAATAAAATTAACCCAAAACTTTTGGTCACTATAATATAATATTCTCATATGATACAATATAAAAAAAAGTAAGTTGTAATATAAAGTTTTATTATGTTATAGTGGTTGCAACAAAAATTGATTCAAACCAATCCAATGCTCTTAAACACCATATAAATAAAAAAAACAAGGGTTAAACAGCCGTTTATGATACAAAATATTTTTCATACAACTACCAAAAATTTATTTAAAAAAAGATAAAAGCAAGGAAAAAAAATACTCTGCATGATCCTGCAATGATAAAAATAAAAAACTTGATTCCTTAAAAAATAAATTAATAGGGTGTTTGAAAGTGGTTCTCAGCATTTAGTTCTCACCAAAAACTCAGTTATAAACAGTGTAAAGCTCTCACATGTTACAGTAACAATAAAAAAAATTGCTACAACATA
The DNA here is from genome assembly GCA_946598075.1 of Artocarpus hirsutus. Lineage (NCBI taxonomy): Eukaryota > Viridiplantae > Streptophyta > Magnoliopsida > Rosales > Moraceae > Artocarpus > Artocarpus hirsutus. The sequence continues at coordinate 8,574 of CAMOHE010047067.1, forward strand.
AAGCTCTCATATGCTACAGTGAAAGTGGTTCCCACCGTTGATTCACACCACCCTTCCAAACACCCCCTAAGCACATCGATGATAAAAATCTTTTGTCAGTCTTACATCCAATCACAACCGTTCATCAAATAGAAAATGATCATTACCCCTTTAACGCTGCGCCAGCGATGCAGGTAGATGTTTTGGCGGTAACTAGAACAAATCTAAAACGTTTCCAAACACATTTACATTGCATTTTCCCTCCAAATTTTCGAAACGTTTGGCGCCTAAATCAAATGAGGTGCTTTCTACCTGTCTTTTTCGTCTTCAAGTTTCAGAAACCCGATACTTCTCGTTCTTCATCAATTAGACAGAGAAAGGGAGAGGAGAGCAGAGAATTCGCGCAGAGATGGAAAGCGACGACGAGGTTCTGCTATATTCGCCTCCGTCGGGAGCTTCTCCTCCTGTCCGTGAACGAAAGCTGAAGCGGTTGAAGAAGGCAATTAGGGTTTCTCAAGATCCCCAGCTCGAAGGGGCCGATAGTTTCCCTTTGATGGCGGAAGAGAATTTCTGCCAATCCGAAACCCTAAAATTTGGGGAACCGGATCAGCGATTGTCGTCTGGTTCGGGATCGGAGGAATTCGATGATGGAAATGCTTTGGATTCTGGTTTCATTGGTCTCAATGGTGAAGAGGGTGGGTCCGGAGCTAAGAGGGCTTTGGATTTCGAGGCTTTGGGAGAGGAAGCTGAGGAGAATGGCGAAGATCGAAGCAAGGAGATAGGAGAGGAAAGTGCGGATGTAGCAGTGGAGGAATTGGAGAAGAAACGGCGTAGTCCTGATCGTCTCGAGGAAGAGAAAGACAAGAAGAAGAAGAGGAAAAAGAGGATTGAGGGTAGTGGCGACGACGAGAAGAACAAAGAAACTTCAGCTAACAAACGGATGTCGGAGAAGGTATTGTAGGCTTGTCAAATTCTGATTTATGGTTTCCTTTGCTTCTTTTTTTTTCTATTTAACATCATTTGCTGATTTGGTGCTACTACGAATTTGCAGGAAAGAAGAGATTATCTAAAGCAACTCCATGCGGAATCTCAGAGACTGTTGCGAGGTATAAATTTTGTATGTGGTAAAATTCTATTTGGTTCAAAGTTTCCAAGGCTCCTTAATAAGCTATTTATTTTTATGCATTGACTCACTTAAGAATTGCATGCTCTTCCTGTGTAGAAACTAGAGATGCGGCATTTAAACCTGTACCACATGTTCAAAAGCCTATATCTTCGGTTTTGGAGAAGATACGGCAGCGAAAACTGGAGGTTTCCAAAAAGCGAGTGTTCCATATACGAAGTTGTTTGTATTTTTGGGTTCTTTCTGGATTTTTTATATAGGAATGACGTCTTATATATTGGATGGTGGTTGCAGATCTTTCAGTGTAACTAGTAGATCTTTCATTGATGATGATGATGATGACTTCTCTGAGGTTATTGTGAACAAAAATACTCAAGATACCCGCGGGGATGACAGAGAAAATGAGAGAGTTTCAGTTGCGTCATGTAAGGAGACTATTGCGCATCCTACTGAAGCTGAGGATAGCATCAATGTGCCGAACAGGGATGAATCTAATGACGGTGTAACATCCAGCTGCGAAAAAGTTCCTCAGGTGGTGAGTTCTCTGCTAAATTGCACAGTGGAGAATTCTCGGACATTCTTGATGAACATCATTGTAGTGGATAGAAACAGGCATGGGCATCGATTCAAGGCAATGTCAATTTAGTTTTGTACGTCATAAAATTTTTCAACAAAACAAGGGGAAAAGAGGCATATATGTTTCTTAATGACAGAGTGGGATATATATTAATCAGTTTAAGAGCTCATGCTGTGCCAACCTTGCACTTTTAGCAAAGTGTTACTTTCATTTTCATGACATCTTAATCTGAATTTCGAAGTCTTAAGACATTAAGTTTCAGAGTTTCTGCATGACACTTTCATTTGGATGCAGGCTGTTGATAAGGAATCCAATCAATCATTTCGGACTCCTATTGATGATACTCAGGTGCTTTTCCTTGTTATGATAGTTTAAGTAGGTTTTGCTACTCACAAAATAATTGCCCATTACCCTAAAAATCAGTAAAATTAATTACTTGCAGTCTATCATATTGTAGGAGTTGTTTTCTGATTACCAAACAAGGGACTCAAAAAATGAGGCACCAAGCAGTCCTTTGGAAGAGGTTTTTGTGTCGTCAGAACTTGTAATGAACTTACAACTTGATTCAGCACCTCCTGATGATGTGTAAGTTTCTATACTTTTATCTTCTCCTTGGAATTTTCGTGTGGCATCTTTTTTTCCCATTCATGTGTTTATAGTGAATTTCTGCTTTCCTCCAATCAAACCAAATTCATTAACATGTTATCCACTTGCTGTGTGTACCCTTGTTATCCACTTGCTGTGTGTACCTTACTTTCTTGCAGTTTATACCTGTGGGATAAAACTAAGAATTTATGTTAGATTGTAATGGTGTTTTGCATATGGCATAACCAAAATCATAAGTGCGATCACAAAACTTGATGAGAAAAAAAAGCACAAATTTGAACATTTTTATTTACAAACTCTTGAGATAAAATGCTTGTACTCTTAGTTTTCTTTTGAACAATCTTTTGTTTGGATAGGTAAATCTAATTATAATTTCTCATTGTAGTTCTTCTGATGAGGAAGACAATAACAAAGAGAATGTTGATCCCCATCCATGTGGATCGGCTGACTTGTCTTCGTCTCCAAGAGGTGATCCTGTCAAGGCTTTTGTTGATGATGAAGCTGAAGAAGAAGATGACAGCGACAATGACCTGTTGCGATTCAAAGAGAATGATGAAGATGAGGATGATGAAGATCTTGAGGAGCTTAATGAAATGATAGCAACGGGGTATGAAGAAAAACCCATTGATGGTGAAAGACGTAATGAACTTCATCAGCAATGGCTTGAACAACAAGATGCAGCTGGAACTGAAAATCTTCTGCAAAAACTTAAGTATGGTTCAAAACATAGAGAAACAACTTTAGTTGAAGCGGAAGAAGATGAAGAAGAAAATGAAGATGACAAGTTTGGTGATGAAGATGCAGAAGATTTGGCTCCAACAAATCTTGTGAGAATGAACTTGCGTAAAGTAAAGCAAATGATGCCTAAAATGTTTACGGACAACAATGATGCATACTTATCTGATGATGAAGAAACAGAAAAGAGGCTTGCTAAACAATGCCTGCTTGAGAAAGCGGTGAGTTCTTGGAAGTCTATTGCATGTAAATTCCAGAATTACAGTTCAATTTTCCATGTGTTATTTAGAATTTCCAATTTGCTTTTAAAATTGTACTATTGACACAGATACTTTGTGACCAAGCTTTATGATTTGAAACAGGAAGAGCAGGTTACTTTCTTGTCACCAGCAGAGGACGAAAGTTCTAGAGAAGTTTTTGGTCGTATAAAAAAGCTGAATGGCATACCGGACACCAAGAGGAGAGTTAAAACACATGGTGAGTATGCATCCTGTTTTACCCGATTCTATGTCGCATCTCAGTGACTCTGGTGAACCTGTTTTGATATTACTTCTTACTGTTATTGTTTTGCAGCCTATTTTGATATGTCACTCATGGGAGTAAACGGAAACCTCTCATCAAAGGTACATTTATTTTGAAATATAGGATGTTAAACAGTCAGTTCTCTGGCCAAGTCTTATTTTAGTTTCAAAACAAGCCATGTAATGAAGAATTTTATTATCAAACTTGAATTGAAAATATTTAGAAGTAGATGTCCCACCCAATGCTGTAGGAAAGTCCGCAAATTTGCTTTTGATGGTAGATTATTGTTTCCCTTTCCTGCTTAAACATGGACCTGGACTAGTCTAATTTAGTTCCAACTTTCATTATCATGAATGCTGTCCATGGGGCATCTGATGCATGCAAGAAACATTGAGAATTCTGCTGTATAAGCTGTTAAGGCATTCACCATCTTATTATGGAGGCAGAACAAGAACCTCAAGGTCTTGATTAACAATGCCTTGGGGTCCTTTGTTTTTTGGGAAGCTAAACAACACTACCTTTGATTCTTGTTGCAGCCATCTTTCCTAGGCCGGGGTTCAAATAATTGTTTACCATCATCCAGAAAGCAAGGATCGATGACTGCTCGTTCCTTTATCTTTGAACGAGATGATAGCAATAGCAGGAGCACAATATCAGCGTCGGAGGATTCTTCTGAAGCGGTAAGATTTGCCAGGAAGCATGTTGAAGATTTATTTTATACTGTGTCTAGTTCTTCTACATATTTTACATGTTTGCTTCCATTGACATTCACCCCTCAGCATTTAAAATACCAAAAGAAATGATTGGAAAATTAGTACTGAATAGTCCCATACTTGTGCGTCACAGCCGTTAAATTTTGAGTCACAACTTAGATTTACTTGTTTAAGTTGATTTGCAATTCTAAACAATATCCATATGCCGAATAAAGCATGTCTGACATGCAGATTCAGAGGGAGAATCGACCAAGGCCGGCGTCTGTCAAGTTTAGTAACTCACAAAGAAAGACTTTTACTCAGAACTCCTCACCTGTAATGAAATCGGATATTTCATTATTTGAAATATTAAAGAGAACTTCCTTGACATCAAAGCGGTGCACAGTGGATAATACAGTAACCCAGACCGAGTCTATATTAGCTTCATTTAAGTTGGCCAAGAAACCAGTGAAGCCAAGGGAAGATCGTAGCTTATAGCTAAAGACTTAAAAATGAACTGCTTAATCTTCTGATTTGCTTCTGTAATTTACTTATAAAAGTTCTGTTCGGTGAGATTTGGCCCACAAAATGTAGCAATACATTTATTTAATTTTAGGCTCAATAAAGAACCAATTTGAACTTTCGCAGCTCTTAAAATTGATTTTTAAAAAATTCAATAATAACTCCTTTTAATAAATTTATTTGTGGTTCGATTCTTTCGTAATTTGTCGTATGGGAAAGTTCCTTTCAAAAACATTTTAGAAGTGGCTGGCACAATTAATTACTTTTCACAACTGTTTTTAGTTTTTGTCAACAGAAATACAATAAAATAATTCTTAAAAAGCATCACAACACTCGTGGCCACCGGCCCGAAGTCTCTTAACAGACTTTTTTGAAAGGACATTGACGGCGTAGATTTTGAGTCAGTTGAGGAGAGTTTTTTAAAAGCTATTGGTAACTTTTTGTGTGTAAAAATTATTTTTAGAAATGTTTGAATAATTTATTAGAAGTGATTTTGTTTTTTAAAAATATTTTATGTTAAAGTTATAAAATATGGTTTTTTGAAAAAGTATTTTTAAAATAAAATTTAAAACTTATATTAGAGTGTTAATAATATATTATAAACTTAAATGTATTATTTTTTTAAAATTTTAAAAAATTAAAATTATTTTAAACCATAATTTTTTTTAAAAAATATAGTTTTAAACATTTATGCTTTGATTGGTATGAGTGAAAAATAGAGGGAAAGAAAATATTGAAAGAATTTTGAGATAGAAATTTAATATGATGGGGTGTTTAGTATAAAATAAATTAGAATGGAAAGGAAAAATGGGTGAAAAAAATAGCCTGTGGGTTCTATTAAAATTGATTTCTCTAAATATGGATGATTTTATGAGGAAAAAATTTAACAGTAATGCAAATAAAGTGAGTTATTAATTTGTTTTTCTTTTTTATCAAAATTTTAACAAAAAATTTGATATCAAATTAGTGAAATAATTAAATAATATTTATATTAATAGTAATTTTTTTATTCATTTGTTTTTTTTTATAATATTAAATAAGAGAAGATAAAATTATTTTCTTTCTATTTTTACATACCACACAAGTAAAAAAAATCAAAATCTTTTATTTTTTAACAGTTTTCTTTTTTTGATAATTTTCTTTTCTTTTCTATTTTTTTTCTTTCTCACCAAATAAAACATTACTAAAAAATTATAATTTTTACTGACTAAAAATATAAACAAAAGTGTGCCACAGCCTTCTGTATCCCAAAGGAAATCTACAATATCGGAGCGAGGAGCTAATGCGTTGCGTTTTGTTTCGGAGAGCCGGGGACGTATGCCATTATTGGTTACAATCTCGGGAAAAGAAAACATAACTGTTGGTGATGGAAATGGTGCAAATCTGCGCAACGGCAAAGGCGGTGGTACAAATTGCGCCCTACTTAAGGGGCAAAACGATATGTTTTCACGTGAAGTCGTTTCAAATATAAATATTTGGCAAAGAGAAACTGCACTGTGTCCACGTGCAGCGGCGAGGCAAGGTAGAGATCTAGTGGGTTATACATTTTGTCTCAGTCCATCCAGCTACCATCCTTTCTCTTTCTTTTTTCTTTTTTGTTTTGATACAACGGAGGATGAAACCTCTTTCCCCAATCCAATACCCAGCCAATCCTTTCCCCCAAATGCCACTAGACAACATGTCCTGGTGATGCCTTCTCTCATTTGAAATAAAAGAACACATTAAAAAAACATAATTCTCTATTTGTTTATTTATTTATTTATTTTTTGTACTCTTCATGCATTCACAATTTTTTAACACTGATTTCAATCACTTCTAATTGACGTGGCTTAAATAACACAAACAAACAGTTAATTCATGTTATTATTTTTTAAAATTGAAAGGTTTATGCAGCTTTTTTTTTGAAGTGTTGATTAAATTCAACATTTTAGATAAGTAAACCCTCCACACCGACGACGACGGATAATCAAAGCCATTCTAACAATAGCACGGAAGGCAAACTAACCCCGCTCTGTTTCTTTTAAGTCTTAATTACTTGCATAATCAAAATTCAAAAAAGAAAACTTGTTAAAATCCAAAATGTAAAACACCATTTAGATTTTCTTCAAAAGAAACTCTTACGCTTTATTCCCTTTTACAGAGTTGAGGAGAATAGAAATGTTGCAGTTTTTTTCGTTGCGGGATCCATTAAAATCTTTTTTTGAAGTTTTTAAAAGAGAAGATTTATAATAAACTTACAAAACACCAAAATAACAAGAAGTATTGTATAACCCAGCGGCAAAGAGGTGTCCTTTTGTCCTTAGAGATTCAACCCTCAACACTCAATAAATTGCTCTTTTTTTAATAATCATTAGACACGAGTGGTTTCGGTTTTTTAAGGAACAAACTTAGATTCAGACCTGAGAGTGTGTTTGGCAGGGAGAAGAGATGGAGGGAGGGAGAGGGGTGGAAGGAGAAAGGTGGCCGGAGAGACCTAATCTCTTGTTTGCTTGGAGAGAAGAGAGGAAGGACATAAGAGGCAGAGGAATGACCTCTTTTCTTGGGTCTACTAAAAACTACTTTTTTTTATTGATGGAAGGATATATCAAATCCATCGTATTTACATTTAAAAGATTATTTTATTGTTGCTAAAATTATTAAATGTATAATAAAAATAAACCATGTAGTAATTAAATATACAACTATCATCTATTCTTTAAATTCTTCATCCTTTTTACCAAAAAACTTTAAGATTATGATAATCCTCTTTATCTTTTACATTCTCTATCCATCACTCTCTCTATCCTTCCTGCCGATTGGAGGCTTATGTCCAATGTCTCTCACGCTACTTTCACTTATTGCAGCAAGACTCCGTTCCCTCCATCACCAGGCTGCACAAGCTACTTTGCAACACAAACATCACAGATTCAACACTGAGCGAAGAATCTTTAGAATCTTTATCAACAACTTCCTAGCCCCATGGATGTTGGTCTAATGCATCCCGCAAAATGACGAACCAACAAAAACGACATGCATATTGAATACATTTTTAACAGAATGAACAACACCAATATTAGTGGATGCAAAGTGCGTAGATAAATGTTAAAGCGAACGTTTGAAAAAAGTTTGAACCTATAGCATTTGAGAGTTTTACATTATAACATATATTTTTTTACAATAGTATGTGATAACTTTATGTATAACAATAAGACTTTAGTGTTAAAATTTAGTTCTCAAACTATGAAAGAAAACTTATGAGAACTTTTTACTGTAGCAACAAAACTTTAATGTTAAAGCTTGATTCTCAAACTATGAAAGAAGACTTATTCTGATGCTTCAAAAGCTAAATAATTAGTAAATATTATACCACAAGAACCAAAAAATTACTTTACTGATACGGCTCTTTTTAATTTATTAGACTTATATTGGATTTTTCTTCCTTTTTTTCCTTGATTTTTAATTTAGATACGATTTTAATACTAGGTAAAGATATGCTAGGAAGCTCAACGCTCCATTCGTTACATAAAAAAAAGCAAGAAAATAAAAAAAATTAATTTTTAAAAATCCCACTTCACTGTAGTACCTGTAATAATATGTCAATTGCTTTTTAAAACGTACCATTTACTCTCGATGTATAAAATAGTATGTGAAAAAACTCATTAGGTTATAATTTTCCACCGAAATAACACGTGATATACAGAATGAAAATTTGTTATACAATATAATATATAAGTACCATATCAATTCCTTTCCATAAAGTCACACAAAAGTAAAAAGCAAGGATTATAAATATATAATTTTTGAGGTTTTCCAATTGTTTTTTTAAATAATTAAAATTTAAAATTAAATCAAGTTTAACTCTATGTTAACTTTCATAATAATAGAGTTATCAAAATTAACCCTTTATTATATATCATATACTAATTATGTGTCAATTTTAGCTAAAAATTTTAATACAAGAGATTTTTAGTTAGTATTTAAAGATAAAAAAGAAAAATGTTACATTTTGAATATAAAAAAAAATGTTGTTAGAACAACTATAGTTGAGGGGTAATTTTTATAATTAATCTAAAAAATTTTAGGATTGTCTGTTGTGTAACTGTGTAAGACATGCATTAAAGATTTACCAAAAAGTTTATGGTTTATTTAGTGTGTGGGTTCAGAATAACGTGGTTTAAACCTTTATGATTTAAACTGTGTGGTTTAAATAGTGATTTTTAACTAGCATTTAGAACGTAAAGGTTTAAAATAAAAAAAAAATCACATCAAGTTTAAAACAAGAACTAATATTTAAAAAGCTGTAGTTTATGAAAAAAAAACGAGAATGAAAATAATTTTTACTATAGAAAATGCTTGAAAGCATGTAAACTTAAGAGGAAAAAAGTTTAAATTTTAAGAGTTTAAACTACTTAAAACTTTTTTTATAATTTAAATTGGTCTTAATCATTATTTTACTAACCGTCAATTTAAACCGTCTTTACTATTTAACTATTTTAAATAGTTTTAAACCAGCCTAGGCTTCCTCAAATCATTTAAAAAAAAAATAAAAAACCTAGACAGTAAGAGCGAAATCTACGGCTTAGAATTGGGTAACGTGAACATTTTGGCTTTTATTACCATAGAAATACCCGGCCAATGTATTTTCCAACAGGGAAAATTCTTGCCCTAAACTGATCTGAAACTAATTTTTAGCTCCGTACAGACCTGAGTCAAAACCTCACAGCGAGTTCGAGTTCTCCGTTCCCAAAAAAAAAAAAACCCTCTGTCAATTGTTATCTTCCCACTGCTCTATTGATAAACTTCAAAGGATTTGACAGAGCTAAATCCTATCCATAATCACCAGATCTAGAACAATGGCGAGGCACTAAAGGCAAGCAAAAAAAAAAAAAAAAGGATAAGATTTCTTCAATGGCGAATTCCCTCAAAGGCAAGCTCTTTTCAATCTGTTTTCTTTTCCTTATAGCTTCTCCACCCTTTTCTAGGGTTTTAGTGAGCTCTAACTCGGTCCCGATCCAACAAGAAAGCGATCACGAGCACGAGCACGATTCCGATAATAGCAGAGAATCCGAAACGGAGACCGCGATTGATTTCGATCGTCAACAAGTTCTGTTGCAAAGACTCGATGAAATAGTGAAAAACCTTAGCGAGATAGTTTCTAGGTTGGAGTCGAAGCTGTCGGAGCCGTCGAAGAGGGAGTTTATTGATGAGAAGCGCGAGCTCGAAGGTTTGAAGTTGGATCTTTTGGAAAAGGAAAATCTTGATCAGATTAGGAAGAAGTTCGAGCGAAAAAACTCCATGAAAGTTGAACAAGGCGGTTTTGATGATAAAGGCAGGGATAGTGAAAAAGCTAGAGCTGTTTCGGTTACAAAGTACAGCCCCTTTTGGTCGGAGAGGTTTCAGTTTGTATCGGCTGTGAAACTGGATTCCCAGGCGACTTGTATCAATGTCTTGCCGTTTAGGGATTACGAGGGATTGAGCAAGTATGTTGCTGTTGGGGATGAGAGAGGAACGGTTTATGTGTTCTTGAAAAACGGGGATGTTCAGGTTCAACATCATACATTGTCGGATTCGCCTATCACGGCGATAGTTTCGTACTTGTCGGTGAATAAGAACGAAAGTTTTGTGGTCACAGGACACAAGAATGGCGCAATCTTGATGCACCGAATTTGGGAGGGATCGAGCTCGGGCGGAGAAGACTGGAGCTTGCTGTTTATGGAAAATGTGGGCGAGTTTGCAGCGGCTAATAAGGGTGAAGATCGTTTGGCCATAAGTATATTGGAAGTGCATCATGCTGGAAGAATGAGGTACATTTTGGCCACTGATGTTAGTGGTAAAATTTGGGTTTTTAAAGAGAATGGAACAGTTCATGGTTCGATATGGCCGAACAGTAGGCCACTGGCTTTCTTGAAGCAGCGGCTTCTGTTTCTGACTGAGACCGGTGCAGGGTCGTTGGACTTGAGGAGCATGAGAGTCAGGGAGTCCGAATGTGAGGGTCTGAACCATTCTCTTGCTCGGAATTATGTCTTTGACGTCACTGAGCGGTCTAAAGCGTACGGCTTCACGTCAGAAGGTGATTTGATCCATGTTTTGCTGTTGGGCGATATAATGAACTTCAAATGCAGGGTTAGATCCAAGAGGAAGCTTGACATGGAAGGGCCTCTTGCATTTCAGGCAATAAAAGGGTATTTGCTTATTGTTGGTGAGGAAAAAGTTTTCGTGTATAATGTCTCATCTCAACATTATGTCAGGGTTGGAGCTCCTCGGATTCTTTTCCATGCTGGTTTAGATGAGATCAGATCATCTTTTCTGAATCATCAGAGCAGCGATTTGGATGGGGAGAGAAAGGAGACTTTCCCTTTGATAGCTAGCGACCGCGAAAAGTTTGTGGTTATCGGCCTTGGTGGTGGCTATGTGGGCATGTATCGCTCTAATTTACCAGTATATAAAGGGGAATCCAATACCATATTTTGGACCAGCCCTGTGTTGTTGTTTATACTTTTTCTTTTTGGAGCGTGGCAATTCTTTGCTAAGAAGAAGGAAGCACTTACTTCGTGGGGACCAGATGATCCCTTTAGCTCTACAAGTACGGCTGCTACTACGACTGGAGCTCCATTAGCAGGAACTAGCTCCGGAGAAAGAGCAGAGAGATCCTTTATGGACTCTTCGTCAAGAAGTTCTGATATGTTGGATCTGAGGAGTGGTGGTATCAGAGGTCCAACAAGAAGGTACACCTCTCCACCACGATACACGGGCGGAGCAACCAGTTCCTTTAGGCCAGCTTCCGTTGATCATAACCCCAGAGGAACATCAGTTGATCCTAGTTTTAGAACTTCAGAGCTGAAATTTAGGGGCCCGAGTTTAGAGTCATCAGGTTTTACCAAAAGAAGAGAGAGTATGTTTGTAAACAACCAAGGCGTGGATGATAGCAACTAACTTGTATGGTCAAATTGTATGGCCTTTTACTTCAGCAGTGTCAAGTTATTTTGTGATTTTATTCTTAGAAATACTTTTGGCATTGTTGCGCCATTTGAACTTGCAAATCGCCAACCTCAGCTTGCAGAAATAAAATTACAAGAAGAAAGTTTTGAAGTGTTCCTTTTTTACTACTCGGTGAACGTTTCTTCTTTTTTTCTTCTTCGTTAGCAAATGGAACGGTAGTTTCAACCGATGTGGCCTCTGCTTTTGTCATCGACGAAATCAGTGGACTACATTTGGCATGTGATTCAGTTACAATCACAGATGTAGCGGACTAGAATCCAGATTCTGTTGTTAACGTGTTGCTTCGCTGCAACACAAAAGGTAATCAAGCTAGATTACGACACATCTTTTTATTTTGTTCGTGCTACCCTTTGTTATCTAGCTAGCCTACGAATAGACCGTTTAGTACATAGCTTTAAAACCGTTTAAACCAGTTTAAACCATAAAAGTGGTTTAAATTAATATTTTTTAAATTAGTGTACAGTGTAGTAATAACTAAGACCAATTCAAACCATAAAGATGGTTTTAAGCTAACTAAAACCCCTCAAAATCCAGACTTTGTCTTTTTTAAGTTCACACCGCTTGAACTGTTTTGTACAATATAAACCATTTTTATTTTCGTTTTCTTTTCATAAATTATACTTTTTCAAACATCAGTTCTCGTTTTAAATTTGGTATAATGTTTTATTATTGTTTTAAACATTTACGTTTCAAATGTCAATCAAAACCACAGTTTAAATCGCACATTTTAAAACCTGCAGTTCTCACCATAAATTTTAAACCACATTATTCTGAACTCACGCATCAAACAAACCCGAATTATTTAACATTGTGACAGTTTTGTCCTTGAATTAATTTAATGGGCTAAAATAATCCTTAAATTTTTAACATTATAACAATTTGATCTTTGAATTAATTTAATGAGCTAAAAAGTTCATGAACTTTTAACATTGTGAAAATTACGTTCTTAAATTAATTTAATAAGCTAAAATAGGGAAGGCTGACACAATGACACTATGACAGCGTAATGCCGTAGTGTGGCTAGGCAGATGAGGTAATTGATGGGGTAGCTATGTGGTGATTTTATTGCGAAGAGGGTGTAGCAAAGAGGTGATGCATGATCAGTGTTGTAGAGAGGAATGCCACAAGGTGAACACTGTTGTGATGTTTTCCATCTAAATTTTAACAATAACTAACAAATAGGACTGATTTTACTATTAAAAATTAATTTAGTGATTATTTCATCCTATTAATTAGTTAAAGGACCAAATTGCCTCAATATTAGAAGTTTAGGGACTATTTTAGCTATTAAATTAATTTAAGAACCAAATTGTCATAACATTAAAAGTTCAAGGACCTTTAAAGCTATTAGCCCTAATTATTCATGTAAAACATAAAGATGCATTTTTTTTATTGAGAAAATAAAGATGTGACTAACTCTATTAAATTTCAAAAATTCTTAATTTATATTGACGTGAAGGACTAAAACTAAAACAATTTAAAAATCAAAGTTTATGTAATATTTTGCTAAGTTAAAAAAAAAAATCAAACACAAGCTCATAAACTCACAGTTGAGGATTGACGGGGGTGATAACCCAGTGAACAATAACGTCCTTGGCTACGTAACCGGTAGCTTTCGCTCATGGTAGGCTTGGTCATTCAACATGTGCCCATTTTTTATGTCGTTGGTAGTGGTTGGCCGTCGTGTGAGGGTAAAGAGCTGCATGTCGTTTGTCACAAGTAGTGATGTGTAAAAGGCTGCCGTGCTTTTAAAAAAAAAAAAAATGGTGACCAACGGAATATATCGATTTCCAGGGACGCGGGGTCATTTAGCTAAACTACAACACCATTCCAATGAGAAGACAACAAATCCCTGCTTGAGAGAGCTTTTTAAAAGCTGTTTATGATTTTTTAGGTTCAAAAGCTTCTTTTAGAAATGTTTAGATAAACTGTTAAAAGCACTTTTATTTTTCAAAAATGCTTATTGTTAAAGGCATAAAATGTAACCTCTTAAAAAAACACTATTAAAATAAACTTTAAAACTTATACCAAAATATTAATAATATATTTTAAGCTTAAATATAACATTTTTACAAGGTGAAAAAGTATTATTTTGATCTATTAAACTTTTTTAAGAATATATGATTTCAAACATTTATTGAAAAGTTAATACTTTTAATTTTTTTTTTCTACTCATAAAAAACACACGCTAAACGAGCCTAATTATCTTTTAGACCACGTTAGCATTTTTCCTTTGAGTTGTTCGTCCTGCCAGCCGCGAGGGCAGGGTAGAAAACTTTATTTGCGTTCTATGTAGTTTATGTCGTTTTTGTTTTTCCGCAGCAAGCAAGGCTAGTCGGTCAATCCCAGGCACTTTCATTATTACACTTTTATCATCAAGTTATCAGTTCCAGCACTCTTTCTAAAAAATAAAAAAAAAAAGGAAAAGAAGGAAAATTGACATCATCTGGCTCATCTCTTGATCATCAGCGTGTCTATCAACATCGACATCTTCACACAGTCATAGAAAGTTATGAGGTTGCCTTGTAGCGGCATAGGTTTCGTCGGTAGTGTATTTTTGGCATTAATCGGAAGTAAATCTACGCGGCCCTACTGAATAATTTATCCTTGGTCTATTACCACAAGAATAAATTACGCAGTTGAACGCTAAATGGAAAGCAAATCCAGGTTCATAAGAATAATTAATGACCCAAAAAAAAAGCAGCAGCAAAGGCAGGTCTCAACACGATGAAACTGTTAAAACCTATCATCACGATTAAAGATTGCTCCACAAAACAAGCTAAGCCTGGACTACGCACAAACGATTATACGACATGATGAAGGTCAAAAGGGTGGGAGTGTTTCCAAGCAAAAGCCAAAAATAAAAGATAGATTGTAAATATTTTTTAAAAAATGAACAGAGTATTAAACAAAGCTAATCTACACCAGCAGCAACTATTCATGAAAATGAAATCCTTAAAATGTCAAAAATGGCTGGAGAGGTGGCTTTTCAAGCACACGTAGAGCCGATCAAAATCCAAGTTCTAAGCCTCACCACCAATACAGCTCAAACAGGAATTGACAATCCCTTCTTGGCCATGCTATCCAAGACATCGTTAAGAGATTGACACAAGCCAACAATCTGGAAAACAGAAGCAAAAGAAACTTGATAAAAGAGGTCAAAATAAACAAGATGAGTCTATGAGATCACTTAAATAAACATTGCTGGCTGTGCTAATTGCGTGGTTAAACTCCCAAAGAAGTTGGCAAATCCAACGTCTATTGAACTTGAGATGGAAATAAAGAGAATTAATTACCTGTTGATCCCATCGCTGCAATTCTTCAGTGTCATCTTCGAAATGTATAACAGCTTCCACCTGAAAACAACCTCTTAGATAAGTGCTTCGTGTTGTAATAGATTAAAAATGCAATAGTTAGTTTTCTGAGACTACACACTAGCATATCCAGTAGGCAGTCAAAACTTTCAACCGGTTCCACCTGACAACAACCTTTTAGATAAGTGCTTCATGTTGTAATAGATTAGAAATGCAACAGTTAGTTTTCTGAGACTACACACTAGCATGTCCAGTAGACAGTCAAAACTTTCAACTGGTAAGGAAGGTGCAAGGTATTCTTAGTAAGAAATGTTTTTCAATTCCCTAATTAATTCCCAATATATATCTCAAAGGAATATCACTGTCATGAAAATGAGATCATATTAAGACCATATGGAGCTGAAAGGACGTATCATGAAACAAAACTAAAAGGCTTTTAATTAGTCAATATTATAGCGCACAATTAGTCAATACCTGATCAATAGATCCCCTCATTCTATCTTCATAAATCATTCTTGAAGCTATCTTTTCAGCCTGCAAGTCAATAATCGCAGGCCTTTAAGCAAGTGTAAAGCATAATTTCCCAGAGAGAAAGGAACTAATGGCGTAAACCAGGAAGGGGAAAAAGAAAAAGAAAAGTAAAACCAATGGCTACACGAACATGTCCTAGGGAATTTCTGAATCCTCAACAGAACTAATGTATTACAGGTGAAGCTAAAAAAAAAAAAAACGAAGAACAAAAAAGAGGTTCAGATGTTGAAAATAAGACTCGTGAAAACACACACACACACACACACACACAAAAAAGCAAAAAAAGAACATAAAAAGCCACCCCAACTAAGAGATAAATTCAAGCGCCTCCATGGCTAGTAGCAGTGAATAAAAAAAGGCAATGATGGAAAGACATGCTAGTCAAAAGAATAATACTACAGTCACTCTAAAAGTAATAAACATACATTCCACTCTTTGATCTGAAGAAAGCTACTAATTTGCATAATCTTTTTTTTATTTTGAATCTCATTCTTGTGCTCAAATCAAAAGCAAGGGATGCCAAACATGTAAAAACCTCCTTTTTTGCTCAAACAGTGACAGAATAAAAACTAGATGAGTGAGGAAACTAAAGCATGGGAATATTTAACAGTGACAGAAGAAAAAACTGTACCTTATGAGGTTCGATGCCCAGCAACGTGCCCAACTCATCAAAGCTATGAGATTAAAAAACAAGGTCACAACTTAATATTTAAATGGTCCCACCAGGCACCAGCATATAATTATTGGATTACACCAAACAGAAGTATACATTGTAGGGGCCCCAAAAAAAATGACAACAACATATTTCCTACCTTATATTTGTGTAAAGCTTGCTGGCACTCAGCAGATTATGCTCAATTATAGCACGGTCAAGCACGGTAAAGTTGTCAGGTAAAAGTGCTTTCTGTTAAAAGTAAACAAATGGTGAGACAGAGAAAAAGTCCTTCAAAAACATAAGTAACTTCTTCAAATGCAACATAAAAAAGAAAGGTAAAAAATGTCTATAACCTGATGTGCTTTTAATTCTTCAGCAAATGCCGCAATTTCTGGTTTTCTCAAAATTCTCTCCAGATACACCTAGCATCCCAATAATACAACAAAGAAAATGAATGCCAATAGAGAGACAAAGCATAATACTGGATAACAATAAAAGTGACAGAGTACGAGTACCTTTTGGAGGATTGGATAAATCTTCAACTTCAAGCACCGTTCATCCTGAATGTACCCCGAAATATTAGCAATACATGGAAAACAGGACAAAACGATACATTGACCAGTTAGATGCATATATTTTCATCATGATTCATGAGAGGGTACTTACTTTGTATAAAGTGGCAAGAACACGAGAACGTTGAGGTCCTGCAGCAGCCAGAATTGTACATGTCACAGCAGCAGATAGAGCTTGCTCCAGTGCTTCCTCGTCAATCTCTCTGAAACAAACAGAAATGTCAGCTACGATGTATCTGTGAATTAGGCCAAAAGCTAGCTTGATTTCCATTTAGCAATTCTTATAAATAAAAGATTCATTACAAACAACAATGTCACCTTCACAAGACGACCAAATATTGCAACATGCTTAGAGTTAAAATTTCAACTTTACATACTCGTCTCCAATTTTTCTCTTCTCAATTTGAGAAATGTCATAATAACGTAATGCTGCTTCCAAGAACTTCCTCTTTAAATCTAAAATCCTTGCATAGCATACCTGACAATAAGGGGAAAATGGGGTAAATATCATTATAAAAATTACTCTAAGTGAAAAATAAAACTGTCCTCACTGACTATCAGTGCACCTTATATTGCAAATTCAGTACTTCATGCTGACTATTGCTAACCAAAAATGACGCTTTATTAATAAAAGCTTCTGCATTAACAGCATCGTCATCCTGCATTTCATACAAGCATAAATGTCAATTCAAAAGTCGTAACATGTAGCAAAAACTGCATAATTTATAATTTGGCATCAATGCTAGAGGGACCCGCGTGCAACATATGCACCAAGGCAATTACTCTACTTTTTTTCCCCTAAACTAAGCAGGCAATCACGCTATTAATATCTGAAAACAATACCACAAGCATATGTTAAAGTGTCCCCACCGAACACAGTGCAAGAAGCAACAGCAAACTACTCTCCAACTATAATGCAGGTAAGGAAACATCCATAATCTTTCCACTCAGTTAATCCTATGGCACTCAAATCAACAATTAGCTGCTGATGACTAACGTCAAATCTTCTAAATAAATGAATTACGTGGGGAGACTAAAAGTCGATGTACCTCAAGATATAGGCGAGCTATTTGAACGCATTTTGACAACCTGAAGGTATCGTCAATAACTCTGATAGAAATACGTAAAAAATATAAACAATTAGTATAAGGGTCATCTCAGAAACTGGAAAAATAACCATTCTCATGAGAGGAAAAAAAAATTAAAATGGGTTCTTACTGTCAGACCTCATTCCAGAATCTAGGTCAATGCCACTGAGCATTTGCGCTGCTTTAGACCACTGCTGCTCAGACTCGTATAATTCCGCAAGTTTCTCCCGTATAATAAGCACCTACAGTTCAAAGGAAATTCAACACTCTGTATTTATCCAAAAAAAACCTGAGTCCCAGTAGCATAGAATAAGCACTCTCTCCAAATGACCAAAAAATAATGAAAACCCTGCCAATGACCCACCAGCAAAACAATGTGCCCTGTGAAGTGCCGCTCAAGAAAGAAACTAAAGCGAGAACAAAAATTCCAAAACTGAAAAATTCTCAAGTGAAAAAATTACGGCGAAAATCGAACCTGTTCCTCAAACGAGACGACCCTCGGCTGAATCTGCGCGAGAATATAATGAGCAATCTCCTTTTGAGTCTCCGGCCGCAACCTCCCCAATTCCTGCGCAAAGGTCTGCAGAAGCTGCCGGGAAACCACCAGAGGCACGTCATCAGACAGCACTGCGGAGTTGGAGAAAGAAAAAGGCGTTCGTGAACCATTTTAGGGCAAAAACAAAGCGCCACGATATTCAAATTACTGAAACCGAAAACAAAACCCTAGAATCGAAAGGAACAAAAACAAAAAAGTTGAGGAAGTTACTATGGTCGATGAACTTCTTGGCCGGGATTATATCGTTGGAAGAGATCACGGAGGAGAGAATGTGCTTGTACTGCTCGATCTTTTGCCTCTGGTCGGAGATCGCAGAGGCGTTCGCGAAGGCGCTCTCCATGGTCGCTCGCTCGCTCGAAACCCTAATCGGAGAAAAATCGTCTCCAGTTTCTGCTGGCTCGTCTCCTCGACATGAGATTTATGGCGGAATTCTTTTGGTACTGGAACTCAGAGACGGTGAAATCAAGCCAGTCGGCTGTTTTTATATAGAGCACGGTTCACTGATAAGCGTTACAGTCAAGCAACACCTTTGGGACACGTCGGGGACCGAGGCTTCTTTTTTAACCTTTTCAAAAAAAAATTTGTGCAACCCTTTCTTCAAACTTTTTTTTTCTTTTGCTGAAATACTAATTTCAAATTAATTCGTTTATTTCCTAAAAAAATTAATGTCGTTTTATATAAATAATTTGGGACATGAATTTGAACAAAAATCTTGGTAATTCATTTCACTATATTATTTTTCTCACAAAATTCACACTATTACACACAAACTCAAGTTATTTTGGTCCAAGCTCATTTTCTAAATAATCTATTATTTTTCCCCCTTTCTATACCAAAAGGAAAAAATAAACATTTTCCTTCATAGAATCTTATTTTCTCTCCCTTGTCGTTTATTGAGGTTTTTCTTTTTTTGCTAATGTTGTCGTTTATTGAGGTTGACGTCTCCAATTTCTCTAACTCGTCTAATATCTTGATACTATCGATAACGTTTGCTGGTAATGTAGTTCTATTGGCTATTGTCGTTTGTTCTCCGATCTCATTCTGTTGTAGTTTATTTCGTTTCCCTGTCAATGCCGTGCTTTATGCTAGTTGTCGTTTCTAATACTATGTCCTTCTTCCTTGGATGTCGTTTTGTTAGTTTTTGCTTATTCTCCCTATTTTTATCGTTTGAGCGTTACTGTCGTTCTTAAGGCAATTGTCCTTTCGTACTGCTTATGTCGCAATCCTGTAAATGTGGTTCTCGTGGGTTGATGTTGTTTGTTCAGCCCACGTCGTTTTCTTTCGTTATTGTAGTTAAGATGGGTTATTGTCCGTTTATCACGTTGCTTTCACGGTTCATGGCCTTTTCGTGCACATCTTATCATCGTTAAAGTGGTGGTTTTTACCGGTGATGTCTGTTGTTGTCGTTGATGCATTAGTTTTTAGTTCTGATATCTGTTGTTGTCGAGATTGCAATAGTTTTCTGTCGTTTCCGTAATTTATTCTTGTTTATGAAGGAAAAATTTGAAAAAATGAGTTAAGAAAATTTGAAATGTGATGAATGACTTTTTTTTTATTAAAAAAAAGTTTTATTTCTGAGCACCGAAACTGTCCCAGTTTTTTCAGAAAAAAGGGAAAAAGTACTGTATCGAAGAGAGGAACCCAACCATGGTGAAAACAAAAAAAAAACTGAAACTGTTTTGATGGCCAAAAAGCTAATTTTGTTATACCCAAAAATCAAAAAAAAAAGAGGACTTTTGCCCAAAAAAATTTTTGAGGGGACTACTTGTCCAATCGTCCCGTTTATGAAATATATTATTGTTTGAGTTATTAACAATAATAACCCTTAAATTTTAGGGTTTCTTATTTTATCTGTTGAACTATAAAAATCACCACTTTACACTAACCTTTTAAAATTTTTCACTTTATCCTGAATTTTAAACATCACCATTTTGCCCATGAATTTCAAAACTCTTCACTTTGTCTCTTAAATTTTGATTTTTTGTTCAAATAGACAGAATCAAGCCTATGTGATTCGTATATGGGTCACCCATGAGAAAAAATGAGATTTTAGCTACTCCTAAGTTTTGTTTTATCTTTACACTCTCACTTGGCACTTTTTTTTTTTGAACTCTCATTTGGAAAGGGTTTACCTACATATTTATTCTCATTTTTAATATGTAACTCATTTAATAAGTTAATATTGTTCGTTGATATATTTGAATACTAAAAAAGATGAATTAAGCATTAAAGACAATAGGATATTGGCAAACAATATCGGGAAAAAATATCAAATAAGAGTGTAAACATGAAACAAAATTTAAAAGTAATCAAATCTCATTTTTGTCCTTACATGTGACACCATGTCGAATCATATGCTTAATTATGTCTATTTGAACAAAAAATCAAAAAATATGAGACAAAACGAGAAGCTTTAAAATAAGGGAAAAATTATGGGTTCGTTTGATAAATGGATTCGAATTAGGGATTTAATTTGAGTTAGTGTGATTTGAATTGTTATTTGAATTGATGTTTAGATGTGCATTTAAGTTTTAATTTAAGAATGAAATAAAATTAAAATTTGTGTTTAGAGAGGTAGTGAAGATAATTTTTTATTTGTTAATAAATCTGATAAAATTTTAATGTTAATGATCTTAAAAAATATACAATATAGATCTTGATTTATTTCTCTCTTCATTAGGAACACGGTGAAAAAAGAATCATCTCAATTAGATATCAAATGAAAAAGTTATGATTTTTTCTTAAATATAGGAGATAGAATTTTAATTTTTACTGTAGCAAAGATATTCGAGTATCAAAAGTTTAAGGGGTGATGAGAACTCTTAAAACTTGGGTTCTTGATACTCAAATGATTCAGATTTTAGGAGAAACAAACACGTATCTGAAAGATTCTTGATACTGGAATCCAAATTTAAGTCTATTAAGTTCAAAAAATGCACGAAACAAACATACCCTATGATTTTAAAGTTCAGGGGCAAAATAAAGGAGACCTTAAAGTTTAGAGGTCATTAGTATTAATAATTCTTATTATTTTCATCCTTATTGTGATTAAAATTTTTCCGTCGTTTTCAAGTTATTTGTTGTCGTTATTCATTTCATTGTCATTTTGTAATTTTATGTCACTTGTCCTTTATTTTGGTTGTTAGAATTTTAGAATTAGTATTATTTTATCTTTTACAAGATTTGCCTCATATGTGGTTTTGTCTTATTTGTTGCAGGAATGGTTATTGGAAAGTTTCAGTTTTGGTTGAAACTTGCTCTTAATTTTTTTTCCTATTTTGAGAAGTCAAAATTATACTCGGTTTTTGGAAATTATGATTAATGTGTCTTTGATATACAACAAGAGATTATTGTGGAGAGTTTTTTATGTTTATGGAAATTGTTTCAAATTATTTAATGTGGTTAAGTCAACTTTTGTTAGTTTTGGAAAAGTTGAATATAGAAGTGATTTACAAGAAGAAATATTGTTTTGTTGAATAACACGTCCAGGTTCATGAAGATCTCCATCACAATCAAGTTGTTTTAAATTGGAGATTTCAATATTGCATCGTGAGTTGATTTTGTCCTAGGTTTACAGATTCGTTGCTATATTTGTTACAATAGAATTAACAACAAAATCCAAACAGTAGACTGCTTTGAAGATTTCGATTAAATGGCACTTTAGACTATTTAAATAAAGTCTCACAATAGTCTTATCACATCTTTGAGAGTCTCAAAATATATGTGACGACCCGCCTTTTTGGATAGTCATTTAACTTTCTTGATCATCGTTCTTAAATATTAATCTTACTTACTTAGTAAGAAAATACTGAATTAAATTTTTTTTAACATCCTTTAAACATACTTAAACTCTTGCGACCTCTGTCGCTATTTAAGTTAATACATCGCTCAACACTTGCCTTTAAAACCATTTCAAATCTTTTTTTAACACTTAATTAAGAAACATTTATTAAATCATAGCTTAAAACTTCACTTTATAATTATATAAAACAGTTCGTAAAATATATATTAAAACTTTGAAAACATTTCTTAATACTTTGACTTTATCATGTCTTTGACATTTTTGAATTTTGAAAACATTGTATCAAATAGTGGGAAAACATTTTCTATGTACAGCGAAAACTTACCGTGGTGGTCTTCATACTTAAAACTTCACATCTGTCTTATACAGCACCTAGTGCTCCTAACAAGTCCTCATGGTCACCCATAGGACTACCTATAGTATGAAGAAACTTTTAATGAGCTTTCGCTCAGTAAGTTCAAATATAATCTCACAAATCATTTAAACATACTTTAAAAACTTTTTTCGTAAAAACCTTTTTCTTAAAATGTTCTTCGTAAATGTTTTTCATAAATATTTTTGAAAACATTTTTCATAAAACATTTCTCAGACGTTTTGCATAAACATTTTTCATAAAACATTTCTTGAACGTTTTTCATAAAACCTTATTCATAAACATTTTCTCAAAAACATGAAAACGTTTTCATAAACATTTAATATAAAACATTTCTCAGAATGTTTTCCATGAAATATAAATATTTCATAACAAGGAAAACAAGCAAAATTAAAATGCATGTTTATATTTACGCTCAATTATAAACTTTCAATTATGAGCATTTTATGAACATTCTTTTCTTACTTTAACTTTCTATTTTTATTTCTTATCTTTCCTTATCTTACTTTAGCATTCGTACCAACATCATTAATCATTAGATCATAAACATAATGCTTCCTTTATAGAAGACTTGAGACCATCAAACACTAAGGTCATGTACCTCACATCTTGAAAGGTCAAACTTTAACTTTACTTATGTACCTCACATCTAGGAGGTCACAACTTTAACTTTATTTTCAATACCTCACAACAATGAGGCTAGTATGAAACTTTCTTTTTATCTTTACTTTACCTTCTTATTAACTTTAGTAAGCATATCAAATGTAATCACATTATATGTAAACACATTTGCAAATCATAATTGTTCTCTTTAAAACTTATTGTATAACAAATACAACATAAAACTAATTACTTAAACTGTAAAACATTATGCATTAACAAAATGCAACACATATTTTAAACTTAATTTTTGCAAATATATTGCAAACTTTTACTTGATATTTCAAAACTTTATGTACATCAAATACAATCATGCTTTAACATAATAGTTGCAAATACATTGCAAATCTTGATTATGCATTGCAAATACATTGCAAACTAATTACTTAAACTGTAAAACATTATGCATTAACGAAATGTAAAACATATTTTAAACATAATTTTTGCAAATACATTGCAAACTTTTACTTGATATTTCAAAACTTTATGTACATCAAATACAATCATGCTTTAACAGAATAGTTGCAAATACATTACAAATCTTGATTTAAGCTGTAAAACTTTTTGCATAACTTTTAAAAATAACTTGTATAACAATTGTAAACACATTCGCAAACATATATATATATATATGTGTGTGTATAAACTTTTAAAAATTATTTACTTTATGCTGTAAGTGAGGCTTAAACTTACTTGGATTAAGCTTTAGTGTTCTCTATTCTGTTATTTTTCCTTTCATTAGTCGGCCTCTGTGTCTTGATCATATAACACCCGACTAATTAGTTAACTTTATTTTTATCAATGTACTCGATTGAAAATAAAACGTAAACATTAAACATTCATTTCTTTTTTTCATAACTTGGTATACTATTGGTTTACCCTTTCCTTTCGTTAATTTTGTAACCTACCGAGTTACCTTTCCCTTTGCTTAATTATATAACCACCGGCTTACCATTCTTTCTGCTTAGCTTGGGTTATCTCATTCTTTACTTGACTTTGTAACCTACCAAGTTACATTTGTTCTTAAGCGTCCCTTAGTTAAACTTCCCGTCTTACTAGCGTTTTCGTTACTTAACATATTAGGAACATTTTTCATCTAAGAGCATTATGTTAATTCAGAGCATTCGACTCTGTTCTAGCCGTTTCCTAAAAAATGACTATTTTACCCGTAACAGTTTTTCGTTACCTTCGTAACTCTATAAAACCTATTGCTTAATTTTAACATTTCATTACTTACATATTACAGAAAAATTGTTTTTCCGATATCGAGCATTTTGGGTCCATTTTTGGATTTTTTTTCATAAAATGACCATTTTACCCATAATCTATTTTTCTTCCATTCTTTCCTTGACTAAACTTTAATGTCTTTAAAACTGAGCATTTATAATTACTTACTACCTACAGCAGTGCAGGAAATCAATGTTTCTAGGTGAAAACCCAGTTTTCATACAATTTTATGGTTTTGGCCCGAAATACAAAAATATTTACATTTTTGTCCCTGAAACCAAAAACGACCAATTAATATCATAAGGTTCAGTTTTTCACAAGGAACAAAACTTACAAAAGCTCCTTGGTCAAATTCTAAACTTTTCATAATGTTTTCATATCTTGAAATTTTGTGCCCAAAATTTTGTAAAATTCATAACTTCTAAACCGGGCAGAATTTTAGAAAACTACTCATGACGCCCTAACAGTTTTGATGTGTTCTACAACTTTCATGTTTGAACTTTCTTGAAATTTCAATGTTTGGGTTGACTTTTTGGCTGATTTTCAAATATACCGAGAATATATTTTTCTTTGCAATTTAGTCCCTTTTAGAATTTCACCAAAACCGTTATTTTCTTCTTTCCATCATCATGACCATTAACATATAACATAAAATAATCATACCATATTGTCCATTTACATGCCATAGACCAAAATCATTTTATCAAACATATGGTATGCATGTAAATTTCAAATAAAAAAGTTTAGAAATTTACCTAAACTCTGCCAACTTTTTTGTCCCTCCTTTGCCAAGCTCAAAACTTTGTCATGTCTTTTCCTCAAAACCATGACAAAACCCAATCAAAGCCCATCTATAATTTGTATCTATAATTGAATAAAAATCACTAAAATCCTTAAAAAAAGTTTAAAACTTTACCTCCAAAGTTGCAAAACTTACCTAAAACACTAGAGCTTGCCTTAAGCTTAATTAGAGGTTTGTATTTATTAAACTTTGATAGAAAAATTGCCCAAAGGGCTGCTGGGTCCATGGGAGAAAAATGAGAATTTTCTTTTCTTTTCTTTCTTTCTTTCCTTCCTTCCTTCCTTTGCACGTTTTGCTCCCTCTTTTTTTTTTCTTCCACCGTGGCGACCAAATGGTCTCTTATATCATGAATAAATTCACCTTTTTTTTTTTCCTTTTTTCTTTTCTTTTCTCTTTGTTTTAAAAGGTGGTAAGTCACCATTTGACTCATGGTAATCAAGTGGGTTCCCTTCGGTGGTTTTAGGTGATTGAGTTACATTTCATGATGTGGTGGCCCAATCAAAATCCATTGAGTGTCCACCAAACTTTTTACGCAGTCCAAGTTTATATTGATAGTAGTTTTCCTATACTGTTGGTATTCTTTTCCATACGGTTTATGAGGTCCCATAACTTTCCATACTTATTTTCATCCATCACATAATATAATTTCAATATTATCTAACTTTGTATAGTCTAAATTTATACTGACAGTATTTTTCTCATACCTTTAGTTTATTTTCTATACTGTTACAGCATTTTTTATTCATCTGTATTCTCCAAACAGTATTATTTCTATACTGTTTTAACTTAAACAGTCTAATTTCTGTATTGCTTAATCTTAAACAATCCAATTCTTACATTGCACTACTTTTGCAGTGTAATTTTCATATTGCATAACTTTATCAGTGTATTTTCTTACACTGTATTATTCTCATACTGTATAATTTTTTATAATATTATATATTATTTTTTTAAATTGTATTTTTGTCTCAATATAATCCTTAAATTACTGTATTTTTAATTTATTGAAAATGCTCGGTGTTACAATATCAACGAGATTATTTGTGAACCTTTTATTTCTTTTTTCTTCTTCAGGAGAAGAGTTTTGGGTTTTCGAGAGAAAATTTTACATGTGTTGAAAGGATTTTAACTTAAATCGAAGGGATTTCATTGCGCTTGTTTATTGGGAAATTATGTGTCATAGGTGTCATACTTAGAGAGGAAGTCGCGAAGTGATTAAGTTTAATGGAGTTATAACTTTGATTTCTTAGTGAATCGTTCATACATCTGAACGCGGCCCCACAGATATAGATTGTTACCAAACTCGATGCCAATCTCTCATGTTTATTTTACTATTTTGCGTTTATTATTAACTTGTTACAACAGAGTTAAACATAAACTCGGTAATAGGGCATAATCAATACTTTAGTGGTTTTCATTTCGTGAAGGTTTTTTCTGCTTTCGACGTCGTCCTTACTCCAATTCCCATTTATCTCTTTTCCAACTTTATGTCGTTTTTAGCTTTATTGTCGTTTTCCAACTTTAAATATCTAAACCGCTTCCATGAAAAAGGGGAAAAAAAAAACTTAAAATAGAGAGAGAGAACGAAAACTAAAAACCACCTGATGCGTACTTCATTATCAAGAGTTGTTTATAATTAAATGCACGTCTTTTTTGCGCGAATACACTCACAAGTACATACATGCATGTGTATGTGTGTGTATATATATATATATATATATATCAAATATCGACTGTTTATTCCTTTATTTTCTTCAAATAGGTGACTTTACAGCCTGCCAAGCATATTTATCTTTTTCAAAATCAAGACACAAAAACTCTATAAAAACAAAAGCAAGAAGATATAGACAAGACTGTTAGAATAAAATATTGTGATAAAAACTATTACCATTCAGATCATTCGTGTTAAATTATTGAGATAATTAATAAGATGTAAAAGTTAACATGAATTTATTGATTGAATTGTGATTCCTGAGTCTACAAGTTGAAGATCTTCAAAGTCTGTCAAAATGAAATTCTTACAAAGCTTAAGATAAAGAAGTTTGAGCTTGAATTTATTTATGTGGTCTTGTATATTTCACATTATATAGGTTGATTTTTCATGATTAAAAAACTATCTAAAAATTTGAACCATCTTAGGATCACTGTCAGAATAGGTGCGGCTAACTCTAAGATTAGGTGCCCAACTAGATTGAGAACTAAGCAATTGATCTAGCCAATGACTAGTGATCTATTAGGCTGACCAGGTAGAAAAATAAGCGGTCTGCAAGGCTAAGAACTATTGGTCGACTAAAACAAGGACAAGTGGTTGATTAGGTGGCCGACTAGATCGAGGATTAAATAGCCGACTAGACGGAGGATTAAGTGGTCGATTAAGCTAACCATGTTTGTCTATGAGGAGTTCAAAGGACTAAAAACTAACTATGACATGGTCGGCGACATCCATTCCTAAATAGGAAAATGCCCAAGCCACAAGTCACCCTCTAATAGGGAGCATCTTTGTTTACACTCTTGCCTTTTTTCGTGCTCAACAAGCTTATTGAAGCATCAGAATACTCTCAACAAACACTAAACTAGCTTCTCCTTACTTCGAGGCCTCTTCTTGCTTTTACAAGCCAAGCACGACAAATAGTCCAACCATCACGTGCCCTCGCACGCTTGTGCCAGTTTTACCTTGTGTTTGGCAAAAATAGTTCAGACCGTTTTTTTAGTTATAAACAATGTAACGCTCTCATATGCTACAGTAACAATAAAAAAAATCCTTACAATATAAAGCTCTCACATGTTACGGTAAAAAAGGTTCTAACAACGGTTTTTACTATTTACCAAACACTCTATTAAGCATAGATACATGGCATTGAAAGGGATAGTACCAAAAAAAAAAAAATACATATATATATATATATATATATCTATGAAAATGCTCCTCATTACATTTCCAAATTTTTATTCGTTTGCACCTCTTGTTTGCCCTGTCCAAGGCTCCAAGCAAAGTTTCGAAGGTCGGTAGTACACGGAGCACGTCACGGAGCCAAAATCAATGGACGTGCGCAAAGCTTGGAGTACATATACCAACAGCCGATTAAAAAAAAAAATACTGATAAAAGATATTAAAAAAACCGATAAAATAAAAAATTAATTGTTATTTATTTATTGTTTCTCATTCAGCCATTCTGCAAAGGCGATCCTCTTTTTCAAGTGATTCTCTGGCTCTCCGCTTCGTTACCTCTGGACAAAGCTGCTCGTAAGAAGCATAATCGCGATTCTCGTGATCGCAGGGACCTTTCAATCACGTACCGAACCGCCATGGATAACTCCGGTCAGTCTCAGCAATTACTTCACAATTTCTTCGCCTTTGAATTGGTTTATTTGCAAATTACTTCGCTTTTCGTCTCAATTGAACGTTTCTGTTTGGTACCGGGAAAATCAGACAAACAAGTTAGAAGAGAACGAGTTTATAGTCGGAGTTCTGACAATGAAGAATTTCATGTTTTGTTTCGAGATTGGAGATTCGTAGCTTTCGTTTTCTTGTGATGAAATTTCTCGGCAGCCAAACATATTTTCAGTTTTTGCTCTTTAGTTTGATTGTCTAGGGCTCTTTTTTTTTTTTTTTTTTCTCTTATCTGTTTGTTTCTAAATCTCCTTTCAGTGTTTTTTGGGCTTTCTTTTCCTTTTTAGTTTTTGAACTATCAATGGATTTTACTAAAAAGTTTGATGAAAAAGGAAAGAAACAATAAATCTCAGAGCTTGTCTGAAAGGAGATAAATTTTAGACATTACCTTTAAATACGATCGGTAAAGGCCTTACTCTATTCCTTTCTTGAGTTAGGAGTCGAGGAGAAGCTCTCTTTCATTGTGATCTTTTCTAATTCCGGAACCCATTCCATACTGCCATAGCCTTGGCCTCCCCAGGTCGCCCCTTCCGCAACGTGGACAGAGTGTGACAGGAACCCATCCCATACTGGGTCTATACCAATTGTCTACAAACCCATGGGTCGAACTCACCCCTAAAACCTGCTTGTAGGGGAGGGAGCCCATAGTTTTATAGGCCACAAACCAATCCCATACTTGGTCAATGTGGGATCAGAACATATTACTTTATCATCTTATCTTATTCACTGTTCAATGATGATACATAGGGAATTCCGAGGACATCCTTGTGCCACCAGTTGAAGGTGTTGCTGGAGGTGGGACAGCATATGGATGGAATGATGTTGGTGTTACTGGTGTACGTAACTTAGGCCCACTCAAGGGATCAATTGACCCCTTAGAGGTTCCAACGGCAGATCTGGTGCATGTGTGGTGCATGCCAAGCACTGCAAATGTTGGACCACAAGAAATGCCCAGACATTTGGAGCCGGTGAGCACACTTTAATTTCTATAATGCTTCTTTACGTTTTGAACTTTTATTTGATCAAAATTGATATGCATATTTTCAACCATAGAATATTTGTTTCAGCTGAACCAAAATATTTGCTTTACTTGAATACTTGCTTTCAGTGATCTTGCAATTGAATAATCTGTATAAGAATATTTTGCTATTTGAATCTTCCTTTTGGTTGCTTTCGTTACCAGTGTTCTAGGTCGTAAGATGTGCTCTTATTAGTAACATAACTTATTAACAGCTCCTTGGCCCTTGCCCTTCATGAATAATGAAATTGATGCTTTTATGATCTTTTCTAACGTCTTTGTGTTGGCATTGTGCTGTGTTTCTGAATCTGGTTTCTCTTGAAGATAAATCTTCTGGCTGCTAGAAACGAGAGAGAAAGTGTTCAGATTGCAATTCGTCCAAAAGTTTCTTGGGTTGGTCCTGGAGTTGCAGGGACTGTGCAGGTCCAGTGTAGCGACTTATGCTCTGCATCTGGCGATAGGTTAGTCCCTTGAAGTTAATATTTTTCATGATGTAGGTTTATAAAGATTTGCTGATGTTTGCAACTGGCAGATTAGTTGTTGGACAGTCGGTGGCATTACGGCGTGTGGTACCGATATTAGGTGTCCCAGATGCTCTTGTGCCCCTTGATCTTCCAGTTAGTCAAATAAACTTATTACCAGGGTACTAAACTCATCAATGATGTTCTGGTGATAGTAGAGAACTAAATATTTTAGGGTACTAAGCTATTCTTTTTTTGCCCTTGCAGAGAGACTACTGCAGTTTGGGTTTCCATAGATGTTCCTAGTGCCCAACCCCCAGGTCAATACGAGGGGGATATTATCATTACTGCTGCAAAGCCTGATACAGAGTAAGTGTATTCCCCTCTATTTTCATTGTTTCAAGATCTCATTGGCCGATTCTAGTCTATAAATCTTACCTTGGATAGCTTAAACTATTCTTCTGGTGTTTTTTTTTTTTGAGCCATTGCTGTACAATTGACATTCATCTTTATACTGTATTCAACAGTACGAATTTTGAGATATGAATCATCTCATTCTGATTCATTTGCAGATCTTCAGCTCAATGCTTCAGCAAAGCAGATAAGTTCAAACTTTACCGAGAACTTCAGAACTGTCTTGAAATAGTGGGGCCAGTTGATGACAAACCGTTGGATGAAGTGGTCTGTTACTGAAGTGTCTTTGAATAGGTTTTTTTTTTGTTTGTGTGCTTTGAAGGTTTGTTTATATGAATATTTGTTCTTTTAGGTAGAAAGAGTGAAATCTGCAACTACGTCTTTAAGAAGAGTTCTTCTGTCTCCATTATTTTCTGAAGTTTCAGATAATGGGCCAGTTGATATGATGGACGAAGATGCAATGTCAAACCTTTCAATACGTGTGAAGATTAATTTGACAGTTTGGGACTTCATTCTTCCTTCAACTCTATCACTTCCTGCTGTATTTGGTGTATCCTTAAATGGACAAATTTGATCTTTTCTTTTATCGTTGATAAATATGTTGTTGTAAATACTGTTGGTTTTCAGATGGTGATAGTTATCAATATAAGACAAAAGTGTATCGGATGTTTTAAATGAAAACACAAGCATCCCTCCCAAAATGAACACAGCTCCCGTTATAGATCAGGTTTGTAGCAAGCATTGTTATACTTTATATAGTCGACTAAATAGTTGGGACACGAGATTTTGCAAAATATGGAGATAGAAGTAAGCATTGGCTGATAGGATTTGCCAAGTATGATACTACAATATTCTGATCAATATTCTGTTTGATCATGCTGCTAGTTTGATTTATTAGATGTAACCTCAAGTTTAATTTTGACCAATAACTGAATTTGGTGAAAATTATTGTTTAGAATGTTCAATTGCCATTTAAGTTGATTTTTATATGCTGAACTTTTGGGAAGCAATGAGGGTGGTTTAAAGTGTTTTGCTTCTTTAGCTATATTTTTAGATATCCGAAACCGTTATTGAGGACCGTTTTGGCGTTGTTCATGGGAGTGAAGACTGGTATGAGTCATTGGATATGCATTTCAAGTGGCTTCTACAGTTTAGAATAAGCCCATATTTTTGCAGATGGGGTGACAGCATGCGTGTTCTTACATACACTTGCCCTTGGCCAGGTAACTAGTGAACGGCTAAAAAAATTTTGATGTTGTAATCCTTGGCATCTATTATTACCAATTACATCTGTTTTATGCAGCTGCTTATGAAGATAACTTTTCTGTATTTGATGATTTTTTTTTCGTCCTCTTTCTTTTGTTGTCTTGGATGTTGTAGCCGACCATCCAAAATCAGATGAATATTTTTTGGATCCACGATTGTCTGCATATGCTGTACCATATGGTCGAGCCATCTCTGGGTATGCAGTTAGTGTTTCAATCTATGTATGCAGCTTTTTCTTTGTGTTGAAAATCGAACTGGGTTTAAATCTCTCGACAATGTTACAGTGATTCATCAAAGGACTACTTGCATGAACAAATTGAGATATTAAGGACAAAGACTCATTGGAAGAAGGCATATTTCTATTTGTGGGATGAGGTATGAACAATGCTGTAAAGTGATAGGAGAGCAAATTTTTGTTTTGTTCGATTGCATGAACTTTTACAAGGCTAATATGCTCTCAACAATGTATGGCAGCCGCTTAATTTGGAACAATATGATTCTATACGCAACATGGCCACTGAGATTCATGCTTATGCTCCAGATGCTCGTGTCTTAACAACTTACTACTGTGGTAGGAATCAATTCTGTTCTGTTCACAATTATATGCCATGGCAATTAGTGTTCAATCCCTCCATTGACTTCGAAAATTGCTTGGTTGGCTATAAGTTCTTTTCATTCCAGGGATGTATCTGTTGAATGTCCAAATTCTGTTCTTTTTGAACTTGTTCCATTTCACTAGATTATCAAGCATTAAATAGAGGTCATGCTGCTGGTATTATCTAGTTTTCAAAGAGGTTCTTATATTGTTCTCCCCTTTTGTGTAGGACCCAGTGATGCACCCCTCGCGCCTACTCCTTTCGAGGCTTTTGTGAAAGTCCCAAAATTCCTGCGCCCTCATACTCAAATTTATTGCACGAGGTATACTTGAAATTTCTAAAACACCAGTTGGTGGGTGAAATGTGAAATGGCCCACCAACTTCTCTTGAAACCTTGTATGGAATTGCATATTTTCTAGATTATGGCGACTCTATCTGAGGAATGAACGTATCCATATTTTCTAGATTTTGGCGACTCTGTCTGAGGAATGAACGTATTTGATGTGTACTAAATAGACTAGTTAACTTTGCACTCTGGTAATTGATGACTGTTCAACTGTTGCATCTGAGAATAATTAAAACTTTGGTTTTATATTTTCAGTGAATGGGTGCTTGGGAATCGAGAGGATTTAGCCAAGGATATTATTTCCGAGTTAGAGCCGGAAAATGGGGAGGTAACATCAATGAAGGCTTTGGTCTTGACTCTCGAATCTAATTTCTTTAGGAAAATTGTTGTAGTACAAGACTCTAAGCTGTTTTACATAATATTTCTACAGCAAGATTGACAAATTTTATTTCATAATGATCTTTTCTTTTAAATAGTAGGACACTATCCTTGCCAGGAACTTTTGTATGTTTTTTCTCCCTCTTGTTTCTTGCTGAATTTGTGTTTCCTAATGAAATATTTATGTATCAATGGCATGTCTCTTACCATAATGCGTGTGCTTGTTCTTGCTGAAAGGAAGTGAACTTGTCCTTCGTGCAGGAGTGGTGGACTTATGTGTGCATGGGACCTTCTGACCCCCATCCCAATTGGCACCTTGGTATGCGAGGTACACAGCATCGTGCTGTCATGTGGCGTGTATGGAAAGAAGGCGGGACAGGATTCTTGTATTGGGGTGCAAACTGTTATGAGAAGGCAACTGTGCCCAGTGAAGAGGTGGCCTTCTAATCGTTTAATTCAATGACTTTTCCAATGTAGTTGTCACTTTCTAGCAACTTATACTTTGCGAGTATTTTTATGTGACAGATAAGATTCAGGCGCGGTCTTCCCCCCGGAGATGGGGTTCTATTCTATCCTGGCGAGGTGTTCTCATCATCACATACACCGGTTGCTTCACTGCGACTAGAGCGCATTCTCAGTGGCTTGCAGGTGAGCAAAACTAAAATATGAATTCAAGGTCTTTCCCTAATCTTCTGCACATCATTGATGTGCTTTTATCCACTTTATATATCCATCACTATGTACAAGTATTCCAATTTGTTGATCCCTATTTATCCGGTGCTCATTTTCATACCACTAGATACACAAAAACATTCACACGTGTGGATGGTTTACAGGACGTTGAATACCTGAAACTCTACTCTGCGAGGTATGGCAGAGATGAAGGGCTGGCTCTCCTCGAGAAGACGGGTGTTTACCTGGGTCCTGAACGTTACACCCTTGAGCACATGCCCATTGATGTTATGCGGGGTGAGATCTTCAACGCTTGCAGGTCATGAGATAGAGCTCTATGTTGGTGCTTGGCAAATAAGAACACCCGATCTATTCTGGAGAAGTAAGGTGTGTCTCAAGTCCTAAATTCTTCCACGCCTGTGGACATTGCCAAGACATACCAATGACCACAACTTGCAGGGAGAGCATCAACATGGGCAGACATGCCAATCCACAAGGAATGAGATGAGATTTCAACACGTGCATATTTTGATGATCTTTGTTTGACCTTGTACCAAGTTTTCTACTGTGTTGATTTTGTTTTTGTTTTATTTATTTGTGTATTTGTAGCCCCCTCTTATTAAATTAATTACGTTACTGTCAAGTTTTTTTTCACCTAAAATGGTAGGTTAGTCGAAAAAGTGGTACAGCCAGAGGAACTTAAAAGGCCTGTAGCTACAACCATATGATATTGCAAGCGGGTTTTTTGTTGCACCGAAGCAAATGTAAATCTGTAAAAGCTGTTGTTCGGGTTCCTCTACCTCTTCACTTCATCTGCTAGTTCTTAGCTCACATTACGGAATCTCACTGCGCTTTGATGTTGTCATTGCCTAGCCAAGTTTAAGCTCCTCTAATTTGTGCAGTTTAAATTTCGTTGTTTGTTAAAGTGAATCGAGTTACAATCAAGACTGAATATGTGAAAATGATTTTTTCATGCTTCACTCCCATAAATATAAGTCTAAACTCATGAGTCGTCATGTTTGGTAGTTTTCCATTTGTGGTAGAAGCTTGTTTAGCTCTTCCTCGCAGACGATTACAAGGTGTGACATTTTTGCCACCAACCACAAGTAATATGATGGCTCAGATGGCTATATCAGGTTTGAAAAGGAACAAGCCAACACCACCATAAAGAAAAAGGGGAAAAAAAAGCATTACAGTGAGCTGATTTCTGCTGGAACTAATTTTCTGTTTATCATTCAAATAGAAGAAATGGCACTTGCATGTGCTATTCTCCATGCGATTGAATTTCTGGCATGCCGCTTGGCTATTGCAATTGATGTTCGCTTAGACTTTTATTTATTTTTCACCTAGAAACCTAATCTGGCATATTTGGTCGGCAACAAACTGGTCGATTTTGGTGACCTTATGTGCCTATTAATAACAAGCTTCTTTAAAAACATTAGTTCGGTTTAACTCATTCCAGTTTGAACCAGCTTTGTTACAACATTCTCTTATATAAAATTTAAATTGGCAATAATGTTTTCTAGTTTGAACTAATAATTCAAACCTACTATCGATATTGAAACTCCCTAGTATCTTTTTGCAGTTCTTAAAGCAAAGAACAACTCTGCTTTCCCTATTCATTTATTTGGTCTTTTTTTTTATTCGGGCTCCTTGTAAATCCACCACTCAAATAATATCCTTTCAGAAACTATTCCCTCCGAATACATGAATAAAATTATGGAATCCGGGGCTTGAGTGGTGATCCAAAATATAGCAATAGAATCGATGGAAAGATGAGCACCTCAAAAAAGATATTTGCCCACCCCCATAACTCGATTCCCACTTCAAAAGGAATTAGTAGCCATTGACCCATGAATTTTTACGGGCAGTATCAGACCCCACAATCTACACAAATACCATAATCGCAAAAGGAGGGAAGAAAAAGAAAAGTAAAGTACCAAGCAAATAAAAAGAACAGGTAAGAGAGGGCCTGTAACACTCGAGATTCAAGGTGGACTTTTGCATCATATTGGAATCAGAAAGGTTAGAAGGCAAAAAAAGCAACTAAGAGATAATCAAATTGGTGATGATTACTACCGGGCCTGGTCTCTCATTTCTTTCTCTTTCCTTTTTGACATTTGTGCAGACTTACAACCCTCCAGCTGTATATATATATATATTATATATTTTCTTTTCTTTACAAATCCTAAATCTCCAATGGTCACTAATGAATATGATATGAAAGTGACATAAAAAGCAACCCCCGATCTTTCCCTCTTTTCAGCTTCCCACTTGATAATTGCTTCAAATTCGAACTAGGTTGGATAACATCTACAATGCTGAGCTTCCTGTTGGCCTTTTTAGCTTTGAGCCAATCATTTCAAATAGCCAACTATCATATAGGCATTTTAACGAGTTTTTCTTCCCGTGGGCTCTCGAAGTATTTGGTGTTACATCATTATATACCCTGTTTTTCCCCTTTGTGCCTCTTTTTTTTTATGGGTCTCAATTAGTTAATAAGAAACAAAGATCTTATCCAACCCACTATCTCACCGTCCACAAAGGCAAAAAACATTAAGCTGCAATTCCATGTCTGCAACTTTTGATTGGAGAAGCAACAACAAAATGGTGCACTCCTTATCCAAAAATAACACATACCTAAAGAAGCAAAATCATGCAAAAAGAAAAATGATTTTAGAAATGTTAGCCATGTTAATCTTACCTTGAATTTCCCTTCACTTCACAGGCTCTTTGGTTTGTTTTTTGCTTTGGATACAATCCACCCATTTTTCCATTTTACCGGCCTTTTATTTTATTCTTCAAAAAGATGAGTCTAAACCGAAGGAACCAAAAATAATTCTACTTTAGTTTACCCATTTAGTTATACAGTCATAGTTGACAACTCTTTCATGGGAAACAAATTAATGTTCAGGTGAGGCGTCACTTTTACACGCCCACTTTTGCTTCGGCCATGTTAATCACTTTTAGCCAAAAGAAATGAATCATAAACAAAAACCCAACAATTTCTTTATCAGATTAGATTTATTAAAACTCAAGTCCACCGTCCACAGAAAAAAAGCCTGTCAAAAGCTTCAACGCTAGAAACAAGAATAGTCACCCAAACTAGTTAGTCCGCTTAGCCAAAAAAAACAAACAAACAAACAAAATACATGTTTGAGCTTGACTTTTCTTCATTATCTGCATCGTTAGCCAAACGCAGATCCTGACCCTTTAGCATTCTTGCTAAATTGGCAGAACACAAATGATGAAGCTTTAATGTTTAGTTTGAAAATTCTAATTTTATTTTATTTTTTTAAATGAAGGTTAGGATTGAAACTTTGGTGATTAAATAATTGAGCAAAACCTTAAAAAGAGAATCTATGTTCATACTAACAAAACCCACATGCAACTTTGTATTAGACTAAATTAACATCAATACTTTTTTAGTAGTTCTCATTGTTTGAGAACTAGACTTGATTTATGTCGCCCAACAAACATGCACTAATGGGGTTTATTATTTTAACTTGTCCAAGTTCAAATGAAGGGTTGAATTAAAATAAAAACAAATAAAATAAAATAAATAGTAGCAATTGGGAGTTCATTAGTGCCTCTTGGGCGATCACATTCCACGCCACGCCAGCACCTGAAGTTGCCAGTCGGTGGGTCCAGAACGTTATGCTGTGTGCACAGTTCGTGATGTGAAATGTCCTAAATACCCCTACCCCTCCCTGTCATCATCTGGCCTTTTGAAAAAGCAGGTGGGCTTTGCGGAGCTGTCCATATTCGGATCATACGCTTTAGACTACAAAGACGAATGGATTGTTTTCTTTACCTCTTTGGGTATGGAATAATTGTATCCTACATCCGGGTCTATAAATCTCATTATGAATCTTCCTTTTAAAAAGTTCTTTTGTTTAATCGGGACAAAAAGATGCGGTTCTCATTCTTTGTGACACCATCTTGTGTAATGGAATCGCCCATGGGAAAAAAAAATTATAATAGTGTCATGCTCAGTCACGTGTTCATTGTGTGCGTAGGCACGTGCCCATGTGGGGCATTGTGACTTAAATAACCTCGCGAGGGCCTTCGTGACATTTGGCGACCAATAGATTTTTAATACAAAGGTGTATGGAAAAGTAGTTTAGTTTATATCATTAGTATAAGTTTGAGAATTATAACACATATAAAAGTTTTATATTATAATTTTTTATTATAATATGTGAAAATTTTACATTATTTATACTTTCAAACATTCTATAAATTAGAGGTAATGTTCTTTTTTAAAGAGCGACAACGTCTCTCAAAAATATAATTTTAATTTTTATAATATAAAACTCTTACATGTTATAGTGTATAGTATAAATAAAGTTGAATGTAAAGGACTTGCATGATGCAGTAAAATCATTTTAATTTTTTTGTTTTAATCAAGTTGCCAACTGTGCTCTCAACTGCTATTACTTTGCACAAAACAAAGAACACGTGTGTAATGGAACTTGAGGGGTATAACTGTTATTTTTAGGTTGTTTGGCATCGTGATTACATTTATTGATTAAAATTATAAACACTGTAATATGTAAGAACTTGATATATGACCTGTTTGACAGTGGTAGGAACCATTTAGTTTCCACCACAAATTCAATTATAAATAGTAAAAAATTCTCATATGCTACAGTAACAATAAAAAAATTACTACAATATAAAACTCTCATATGTTACAATAAAAGTGGTTCTTATTATTAATTTTTATCACTTTTTTAAATACCTATATCGTAATATTGTTTTGCTTTTGTTGTAATATAAAAGAGTTTTACAATATAATTAATTGAAAAGTTGGTTACAATCAACCAACCAACCTGAAATGCCGTATTCGTCTGAATTTAAGACAAGGTTATGAAATGCGACGTATTTTGGCATCAAATCACGAAAAAGCCACTGACGCTTGGCAATAAGTATCTATCCACATTTGTCTTGCTCGTCCTTATCGGCTCAGTGGCATTTCTGCTATTTGAGCCAAATTATTGTCTCAACGCGAAGCAAAGGGACGGCAATAGTGGTCAAACATCAACTCACTCTCTCTTATAAAGTCAAGCAAGTCGAAAAGACAATAAAATCCTAAGTTTAAATAGCAAGAAAACACCCCAATGAGGGCATGCCGGTCTTTTCAAATGCTTATATGAAGTTCCGAAAATAGAAAAATTTAAATCAGTTTTTGCTAAAGGACAAGCACCGCTAGTCCGACTGCTTCCGACAACTGTCGTAAAACCGCTGAAATGACACGTGGACGAATAGCTTTGTTTTAGCAGCCCGGAGATGAAACTTGGGGCCCAGGTAGGTCCCTAACCATGGTTTAAAAGTACGGATTACAGAGTAAACCATGGTTAACTGGCGCCGCTAAGCCTCTATAACTATTTTTTAAAAATAAATTATTTTTTCTCAACTTCGTTCAAACCTTTCTTTTTTTGCCTGTATCTCGCTTCTTCGCTCTCTCTCCATCTCCTCTCTCTTTTCGCCTTCTGCCTCCAGCTATAAAGCCTCCGCCGCCTAAAGGGACTCTGGTTCTCCGGCGAAGACCTCGATGATTGAGCGAAGGTATGTTTGACTCTGGTTCTCCGGCAAAGACCTCGATGATTGAGCGAAGATATGTTTTTTCATCTTTTCGTTGAACGAGAATTTTTGTAGATAGTTTCTTGGGAAAGTTTCATTTTCGCGCAAAACGGTAGGATATCTTAGCAGTTGGAGCTCGTAAAGGAGAACGTAATAGCTTTTTCAAATAGAAACCCTGAGTACTTTTCTTGAGCTAGCAGGTTGAAACCCTAAGCAAAAAACGATGGGAGAGCTGGAGAAGTCTTCCTCGTCAAAGGCGGTTTCCACCGCGTCGGGAGAAGCTAGTGTGTCTTCCTCTGGTTACCAAGCCACAGCCGTGCCCGTGGCGGTGACGCTTCCAAAGAAGAAGCGAAACCTCCCTGGAATGCCTGGTAAGAGTATATGCTCGAGACAGTTCTGTATTTTTAAAATCGAAGCAAATAAGATATTTTGAATTTATTTTTTATTTAATTTCGGTATTTTAGATCCGGACGCGGAGGTGATCGCTCTGTCGCCGAAGACTCTCCTGGCGACGAACCGTTTTGTGTGCGAGATCTGCAAGAAAGGTTTTCAGCGCGATCAGAACCTTCAACTTCACCGGCGAGGCCACAACTTACCGTGGAAGCTCCGGCAACGGACGACAAAGGAGGTCCAGAAGCGAGTCTACGTGTGTCCGGAGCCGTCGTGCGTCCACCACAACCCGGCGAGAGCGCTCGGCGATCTTACAGGAATCAAGAAGCACTTCTGCAGAAAACACGGCGAGAAGAAGTGGAAGTGCGAGCGGTGCTCGAAGAAGTACGCCGTACAGTCCGATTGGAAGGCGCACATGAAGACTTGCGGTACCAAAGAGTATAAGTGCGATTGCGGAACTTTATTCTCCAGGCAAGATCATAATCCCTTCATTTCTATTTTGCCTTGGTGTTTGTTTCCCGAGAAAGAAAAGGCTTTCCTTTTTTTTATTCCCTTACAAAAGACCTTTTTTGTCTTTTAAATCACTGGCAGGAGGGATAGTTTCATTACGCATAGGGCTTTTTGCGATGCGTTGGCGGAGGAGAGCGCTAGGTCTCAAACCCTAGCGGTTAGCTCAGAGGGCAACAATCCCAATGCAAAGGCGGCGGTGGCTTCGCCGCCTCCACCGCCGCTTACGCCGTCGACGACTGTGGTTTCTCCAGCTTTGTCTATTCAGAGCTCAGGTAATAGCTTCGGTATAAATGTCTCGTTGTCCTATATGTTGCAGTTGCTATGATCATGATACATCGCCTTCATAACGTAGGTCAAAGTAGGTAGTTTTGGAAGTATTACTTCTTTCCTCGGGGTTAAATGCATGCACCTGCCACATTACTATATATTATTTTATGTTATTTTACATATGCGTGGACGTTATTTTGTTTTGTTAATTGTGGTTTAATAAAGAAAAAATAAGGGTTTTAGTTAGCGTTAATAACTGGTGTTGTGGGTGGGTATTGGATAATGGCCTAGAAAAAGAACATGGGTATTGATGGAGAGAGATCAGTTTACTATTGATCTAAAAAGTTGCGTATTTTACAATGGCACTGCTCATCCACGGGTTATGGTGCACGGTTGATAAAGAAGCTCAGGGATCGAGGAGAGAAGGGAAGGTAACCAAATAATAAAAGAAAGAAAAGTACTCGAGGGGGAAAGGACTCCATGATTGCTTCTCCTTTTACTTAGGGGGGGGCAATCAAGTTTAAACTTTTATTTTTATTTTAATTAAGACTTGAAAAGTTACAAAGGTGAAAAAAAAATCCTGCCGGCCTGCTAGTTTGCTGCATCCTTTTCTTTCTTTTGGTTTCTGCCCTTTCTCAGTGTAGCTAGTTCTAATCTCTCTGTATATTGCCCATATGTCTTTTGATTACAGAGTTACCGGAAAATGTAATAGGATTATCGCCACCGATACCGGCCACAACATGCTTTACCACCAGTTCTACCATAGCTAGTTGCTCTAGCAGCAATGGAAGCACAACAAGCACTGTGTTTGCGAGCATATTTGCACCTTCAAGCGCGGTAGTTGCTCAGCCACAACAAACATCATCAGCGACATCAATATCCTCGTTCCCCAATCTTACCCCCACTTTGGGTCGCTCCCATTGTACTTCGACAAGTAGTACTCTAGTCCCTACAACGGTT
Organism: Artocarpus hirsutus; assembly: GCA_946598075.1. Taxonomy (NCBI): domain Eukaryota; kingdom Viridiplantae; phylum Streptophyta; class Magnoliopsida; order Rosales; family Moraceae; genus Artocarpus; species Artocarpus hirsutus. Next base: position 50,143 of record CAMOHE010047067.1, read on the forward strand.
CCCACACTTGAACCCACGTCATTGTCTCTCTCAACATCACTCTACTTGTCCAACAATGGCAGCTCATCCCTTTTCCCGACCCCCGACCCGCATCCGCATCCGCATCCGCACGATCAGCATCACCACTTCGCCCAGTCTCCGCACCCTCCGGCTATGTCCGCCACCGCATTGCTTCAGAAAGCGGCACAAATGGGCGCAGCTGCATCGAACGCCTCCTTGCTTTTCGGCTTAACGACGTCGTCTAATTGCCCTGGAAATGAGCACGGCAACACAACTGCCGTCCAGTGGAACAGCCAGATCAAGCCGGAAAGTGGCGCGTCGGCTGCTGCAGCTGGGCTTGGGCTTGGGCTTCCAGAGAATTCGGGGCTGACTGATCTGGTTATTGGCCCATCTTCGCCGTTTGGGGGTCAAGCTCCGATGACGCGTGACCTACTTGGGCTTAGCATCGGCGGTGGCAGTGGGGCCTCCACGGGTGGGCTTTCGGCTTTGCTCAATTCCGTCGGTGGCGGTAGCCGTTTTGATATTACGGCTTCGTCGTCGTATGGAGGGAATGGTCCGCCGGAGGGAAAGCCCAATGGACCGGCATTGCTCTGATGAGTAGATAGTTGCCGTCTTAGAAGACTTCCGGCAAGAGTTCTGGCCAGAATACAAAGGAAATTGGTTTTTCCACGCCAAAGTCAAAGAAAGATAGTGGACTAGAGTTGGCATCGTCGTGGTAGAGATGTTATACCATAGTCTTGGTAATTCATTAACATGGTGTATTTACTTGGAGATGTCCCTTCTTTTTTTCTTTTGCTTTTTGGTGGTAGGGAGGTTCAAATTTTACCGTAGGATATATGAAATATGGAAGAATGTGGTGTACAGAGAGTCTCCTATTGGCATATGCTAAATGGAGCAGAAAGGAAAAGGCGAATAAACTGTAGGGCTATGTACTTCAAAAATGGAAGTGGCTTATTTAATAAATTTAGAAATGCTTTTTTTATTTGTTCTGCCCTTTTGTGATTGCTAGTGACTAGTGAGTGGCGTCATATTCCTTTCTTGCGAAATAATTTGTCCACTGCTACTCTTTCTGCGTCATGGGCTCGCAAAGCCAAGAGACACCAATTGTTGAGGCATTTGAATTTGGTTTTAGAATATCCTCTTTTTAGCATAGAAAAAATAGAAAAAGGAGAAAGAAAACGAGAAGATAAAAATCTGGTTGGAAATTTGATTTGTTGAATGTTCCATTTAATGCCACTTTGAACTTACAAGGTGATGGTGGGCTATGGGTCCGATGGTCAAATCGAAACTGAAAAATGGAGTTGTCAGAGCGTCAGAATGGTATTTAATTTTGTCAGTTGGCGGATGCAAATTTTTGTGCCGATTACCGACTAAAGGGCCCCGTCCATTTTATGACTCGGTGGGCCTCTATGCCTGGTGCGTTGCCGCCCACTGCCCGACCGTCGTTTCTTCTCATCCAAACGGTTGAAAACCCATAAGCCATAAACCATGAATTGCCTTATTTGACAAATACCATCATTAACTCCAACAAACGACACAGGCAAGGAAAATATGAAGACAAACAAGCGACTGTCACCAAACAAGTATGACGTAAAACAATAAAATGGTGATGTTTAAAACGTAGATTCTGAAATCTCGTCAATATTTGGACTGTTTAAGATATTAGTTCACTTTGTAAATAATTCCACTAACTATTTAATTTTATATTTCTGTTCATACATTTTCTTAAGGTGATAAAAAAAAAATGTACATCACGAAATAAAACACGAATTTCTTCTGCAACTTGCCATTGTTTCAAATATTAGTTCACTGTCCTTGTTAACACCCACTAAATTATTCCACTTGTGATACGTTTCATTAGATATATCTCATTTTCTTAAGATGACATAAAAATGTGCGCCACTTTGACTGCCATGAAACATAAATTTGGGCTTTGTCGGTTTTTTTTTGTTTGAAATAATAGTTCACTGCCATTAGTTAACTATCCCACTTGTGCAGGTCAACAGTACATTTTCGTTAAGGCGATATAAAAAATAAATTTGCATTACAATTTTGACACGTACGTAAATACGAATTTGGGCTACAATTTGCAGTGTTATTAGGTGGAATATTTATAGAGTGTTTAGCAAGCATGGTTAGAACTAAATTTTTAATTCAAAACATTGTAGCATGTGAGCCCTTTATACTATAATAATTTTTTGCTTTTTATTGTCGCATACGAGAGCTTTACATTATTTTCAAATTAAAAAATTGGTTATAACTACATTTGTCGAACATCCTATTAGTTTATTAGTCTCAATGTCCCCGTGTCAGTTACACGATACGTCCATATGCATGGTTGATCGTAAAGCGTGATTGCATGTGGCGTTGGTTCCCCATTTGGCCATACAAACACATATCACAACCATTTAAAAAACTGGATCCTGTCAACCAATTCATCACCATGATCTAACTTAAACAAAGGTGAAGTAACAACTAATAAATTACTAGTTCCATCTCGATCACCATTAATTATAAGTGTGTGTAGAGTACTGTAGAAACTCAACATTACTCTTTTAAGTTTCTCTCTCACCATGAATTTGCTGCTTCTTTTAGAACTATCTTCATCAACATTATTGCTTGCTATCTTCATCTTGAAAGCTCTACACTCGATCATATGGGTCCCACTAAGAATCCAAAACCACTTCCGGAAGCAAGGCGTTGGAGGCCCTGGCTACCGTCTGATCTTCGGCAACACGGCGGAGGTCAAAAGCATCTACGGCCGGGCCATCGCAAAGTCGTTGAAGGGCGTCGACCATGATATCGTTGAGAAGGTTAATCCTTTCTATTACGAGTGGTCACCCAAATACGGCAAGACGTTTCTGTACTGGTTCGGGACCAAACCCAGATTGGCTATTTCGGACCCGGACATGATTAAGGAGATACATGTTAATAAGAGTGGCTCATTTGACAAGATTCCACTCCACCCTTTTCCTAAACAGTTTTTCGGACGAGGATTGCTCGCGTTGACTGGTCAAACTTGGGTTCATCGTAGAAAGATCGTCAACCAAGCCTTCAAGTTGGAGCAAGTCAAGGTGAATGATTTCACTAGATTTCTCTTTCTGATCTCTCCATTTCTTTCCCCTTTCTATAAAGCCAAGCATCTCGTATTTTCACAACTCACAACATTGTTTTGACATGTATGGCATGTTTTATAAATCATGCCATGTTTGAGAGCAACGACGAAGCCCAGATTTATTAGCAAGGGGCCAATTTTTTTTATCAAGATTATAGCAACAGTAGAGAACTTTTAATTTAAAAGAGGCTAAATCTAATTTATACACTTAGCTATTATATTGAAATCAATACCATTATATATAAAGCCCCTTGATCCTGTCTTTGTCATTGTTTGAGAGTCAACGGTCTGATATCTCTCATAAACTTGCTCTATTTGAAACAAAGGTAGATTTCAATCTCAAATTGAAAGATCAATGGAGTGATTGATCATTTCAAGAAACATTGACCATATTCATTCTAGAAAGTGGTAATAATAATTTATTATTTCAGCTCAGGGTTACATCAAGTATAAATTTACGCTAGTGTACGTCTACAATTACTCTTTTATAAAGAAATTTTTGTTTTAGTGCTGATTTATTTTCCCGGATAATTCTAATGACTTTGTATTATTCATTATGATGTGGATGACGAATTTACACTGCTAGAGTTGGGTGCCAGAAATAGTGGCTAGCACCACAAAGATGCTAGAGAAGTGGGAGCAAGAGAGAGGAGGGAGAGATGAAGTTGAGATTGATGTGCACAAGGAGTTTCATGAACTCATGGCGGATATTATATCGAGAACAGCTTTTGGAAGCAGTTTTGAAGAAGGGAAGCAAATTTTTAAGTTACAAGAGCAACAAATGGTGCTTCTTCTTGAAGGGGTTCGGGGATTCTATATTCCTGGATTCAGGTTAATGTTTGAAAAATGTCATAAATTTTTAGATAAAAAAATAAATAAATAGTCATTTAGGTCTTTTAAAAAATGAGTAATTTTTATATACAGGTTCGTGCCCACGAAGAAGAACAAAGAAAGATGGAGATTGCAAAGAGAGACGCATAAATTAATTCGAAAACTTATAGAGAACCAATGCAAGAATGAAGAGGATTCAAGAAATCTTTTTAGTTTGTTAATGACGTCTCATAAAAACGAAAAAGATAGAGTGAGATTGACAACAGAGGAAATCATAGATGAATGCAAGACATTTTACTTTACAGGGAAGGAAACAAGTGCCAACTTCTTCACTTGGGCACTTGTCCTTTTAGCATTTCATCAGGATTGGCAAACCAAAGCGAGGGAAGAAGTTCTTCAAGTTTGCCCACACAATGCACCACTCACAGCTGAGAACGTACATGACCTTAAGATTGTAAGTCAGAAGGCAAAAAAAAACCAATATTAATTTCTATCAATCTTCTTTTTTAGCATTAAAAACCCAACTTTTTGACAATTATACAAAAAAACCCTCATATAACGCATATTGCTAAACTGTCAACTGTGAAATTGTAAATTCTTTGATTTATATATATGCAATAGTACATGTATAAATCTTTAATATTCCTCTTAATTTTAATTATATTTTTTTTCCCGAACAGGTTGGCATGATATTTGACGAAACACTTCGACTATACCCTATTGGTGTGGCACTACTAAAGCAAACGGTGAAACAAGTGAAGCTAGGAAATCTTGACATTCCCAAAGGGACAGAGTTCTACTTGGCGATGACTGCGGTTCATCACGACAAGAAAATATGGGGAGAAGATGCTGATAGCTTCAACCCTTTGAGATTTAGCGAGCCTAGAAGGCATTTAGGCTCCTATTTTCCATTCGGGTTAGGCAACAAAACATGTCCTGGCCAAAACTTAGCTATGGTTGAGACAAAGGTCGCTCTTGCTATCATTATACGACGGTATTCTTTTGTGCTATCACCAGCTTATGTTCATGCACCTGCAGTATTAGTCGGTTTGCAGCCTCAATATGGAGCACCACTCCTTTTCAGGAGGTTTACTCTAGCTGAAGAGTTGGACTAAGGAAGTTCTTTTTTCAATAATAAATGTGGAAGATAAACTGTGTTAAGGTTTGCTGAGGTATTTTTTTCTTTAATTAGTGAAAATATTCCAGGTTTTGTTTTTTTTTTTTTTTTTTCCCTTGGCCTTGATATTTTGTGGGTGTGTTTCCGATTACTTTGTTTATAGTCATTCAAACAGATTATTGGTTTTTAATGAATGCAAAACTAAACTTAAAGCCAGTTCGCATTTATATAGTCAGAAGATGCTAATATTGAGGTTCCATTAGTATAAGAACTCAGGTTATATTTATTTATCAGTGGCCTAGGAGGGACTAGGAACACTCATTTCGTGGTAATATACTCATAATTTGTATGGAATATTATTAGTTGTGTTCCTCTTAACCTACGTCTTTATTTTAATAAGTTTAGAAAGTGAAATTTCAGGAGCTTTATCTTAGGACCTTTCTAATATCGTATTAATTTACTAAGGACGGATAACTTACATTTTTACTTTATGCAGTAAAAAAGAAAAACATAAGTTAAGGCTTTTTAATTAGTGTTTAAATAATGTATGAATAAGTGTATTTTTATTTTAGAAGAGATTTTGAACATTTTTGGTTAAATAAGTTAAAAGCTTTTTGTTAGTATAAAAAATTGTATAATTCAAGTATATGGATAGAATTCTCTATTTGTTATATCTATATAAAAGCTAAAAAATATAAATAATTTTTTTTTTATAAACACCTTTTTTAGAAGTACCAAATGATTAGCTTCTTCCAAAAGTGTTTATAAAAGCCAAAAATATTTTTCTAGAGTCCATCAAAATATATGTCAAAAAAAAAGTTTTAGATTAAATAAGTTAAAAATAACTTTTTTAAAAAACCATTCTAAATAAGGCTCTAATGCACCCAAATACTTAAGATATTAATTAGCAGATTATTAGATAGAGTACTTTAATATTATCTCGGGCTAGAACACGCTTAAAAGTTAAAATCATCAACATCATTGTGTGCGTCACCACCCCAAGCACAAGCTGATTTTAATGGTGTGGTCTTCATGTGGTTTCCACCCTTTCTTCCAAAAAAAAAAATGTGGATTCCTTCTTTATGAAGTGCAAAGTACAAATGCATGCTCAAATAAACTTAACCCTCGATAATTACTCCCACACGGCCGTCCGTTCTTCTTATTAAACACATTAACAAACACAATGACCAATCCTAATCCCTTTATATTCAGTCCAATTCCTATGATCAACTCAGCATTATCATTGAAAAGAAAACTCATTGAGCTTCATTAGAGAATGAACTTGCTACTTCTTGTAGTCTCCTTGTTTGCCATCTTCCTATTGAAATTCCTACACTGGGTCACATGGACCCCGCTGAGAATCCAAACCCACTTCCGGAAACGAGGTATTAGGGGCCCCACCTACCGTCCGGTCTTCGGAAACACGGTAGAGAGGATTCGAATCAAGGCCCGAGTTCTGGAAAAGTCAAAGGGGTTTGAGCATGTGATCCTTGAGCGGTTCACTCCGTTCTACCACAAATGGGTCACCATATACGTGAAGACTTTGCTGTGCTGGTTCGGGTCAGTGCCTAGATTGGTGATATCCGACCCGGAAATGATAAAGGATGTTCTGACTGATACGAGCGGGTCGTTTGACCGGACTCCTTGTAACCCATTGGCGAAGCTGTTCTGTGGACACGGACTAATTGCTCTGGCAGGTGAGAAATGGGCTTTCCACAGAAAGATTGCTAACCAAGCATTTAGATTGGAGCAAGTTAAGGTGATCTATCTATCTATCTATCTATCTATCTATCTATCTATCTATCTCATTCTCATCCTCAATATTTCTGTGGTTTATTTCTAAAAAGTGTTGTCTCCACCTCTAGGCTATAGAAATGCCATGCATTAAAAAAAATAAAAGAAAAGAAAGAGAGAGAGAGAGAGAGAGACAAATAGGAAGTCTACCCCTTAACTCGGTATTTTAGTTTTGGATTATTTATTTAAAATCACGTCATTTTTAAGTTTATATATTGTGAGAGTATTCTAGGCATAGATATTATACTCCTCAAAGCTGGGCGTTTTTAAAATTTTTTTTTTCAAAGATATTGACTTAGGGCATAATATAGCACTACTAATATTTCTTATTTTTGTTGCAGACAATAGAGTCTGAAATTCATTATTAAATATTTTTTCTTTTATCAAATAGGAGATGATAATATATTTCGGCAATGAAATAAGAAATTATTACATGGGCGGGGTTGGGTGCCAGAGATTGTGGCAAGCACAGCAAAAAAAATGCTTGAGAGGTGGGAGAAAAAAGAGAGAAGAGAGGGATGAATTTGAGCTTGATGTGCGCAAAGAACTTCGTGAACTCTCTGCGGACTTCATATCCAGATCAGCTTTTGGGAGCAGTTTTGAGTAAGGAAAACAAATTTTCAAGTTGCAAGACCAGCAATATCGGCTCACTCGTGAAGCTTTTAGTAGTGTCTACATTCCTGGCTTCAAATTATTTAACATTGAGAAATCCCCATTTAGATCCAAAATTATACACACATATTTCAAAAACAGGCCCAATGATATGAAAATCAGTTGGTTAATTTCTTTTAGCCTTTAGCTGCCTCTATATATAATATATACTTGTTTAGTAATCATATTTTTTTGATAATGTAATGACACACAGGTTTATGCCTACTAAGAAGAAATGAAAGAGACTCAACAATCTCTCTGTACAGACTTTGATCGACAAAATCAACATGAATACTGAAAACTCGGGAAATTTTCTTAGTCTGTTGATGTCTACGCTTAAAAATCACAAAGATGAAGAAGTAAGATTAACAACTAAAGAAATAGTAGACGAATGCAAGACATTCTACTTCGCGGGGAAAGGAAACAAGTGCCAATCTCTTGACTTGGGCGCTTCTCAGTCTAGCATTTCATCAAGACTGGCAATACAAGGCTAGAGAAGTAGTGAGGCGAGTTTGCAAACAAAGTGAGCCAAGGACAGCTGAGGATTTACATGACCTTAAGATCGTAATTATCTTTCTTATCCATGTCACATAAGTCTCCTATGGTGGGCTTTAAAAAGATGCCCAAAGAGTAAAGTATAGCTTTATATTATATCCTTACATCTTTATCAAATTTTGTTAAACTATCATAATTTTTTTAATTTGATATAATTTTTAAATGATATTGTGTTTTGTACTCTTATCATAAAATTCTCTTTCCTCCTTTTTTTTTTTTTTTTTATCTCTTTCCAAAATATCCTACAATTTTTTTTTTTTTTGATGATTTCTATTTTTTCCAAACAGATTAGCATGATAATCAATGAAAAGCTTAGACTCTACCCAATACGTAGTGCAATGATGAGGCAAGCATCAAAAAATGTAAAGGTTGTAAACATTGACGTTTCAGCAGGTACAGAGTTATATTTGGCCGTGACTACAACACATCATAAAATGATTATCTTGTGCTAAAACGTTTAGTTTTTTGCAATGATTAAAATTTTCTAAAGCTCTATGGCCTAATTAAAATCATTTCATAACGTTTTTCTGTTTACAAAATTTTGTACTTAATATCTCATAAAATTCATTACTTAAAATTAGCATAGTATTGTCACGAGCCGTCAATAATTTTTGACCATTTCGACGAGATCTACAACTTTTATGTTTTAACTTTTATCAAAATCATTCATCTTAATGGCGTTCTTGAAAAGACAAAACCAAATTTGACATATTTTGTCTTGTTCCGATTGGAATTTGAGCGAAATTTCTTCAGGGAAATTGTCTCAATTGATATTTTCAATAAATCTAATATTGAAGTGAGAGAATGATTTGGGCGTCTAAAGGCCTCAAACATTAAAATCTTTCAAAAATACCCTTTAAACACTTTTTGCTCCAAAACCATTATTAACTTGTTTTTCCTTGAGTTTAATTTCTTTTAAACCCTTCTAAACTTATCATTAAGCACTTATTATACAAACAAAGCATGCCATAATATTTTTCTTAGACGCCATGCTCAAAATCCTTTTATCAAACACTTAAATACTTAACTTTGTGTTTAAACTTTATATTTGACAAAGTTTATCATACGTTTTCATTTTGAGCATAAAACCCTAATTCTTATTTCTCCATCATCATTATCCTCACTATAACATACCAAATAATCATGTCATAGTGTTTATATTACATTCCATGGTATAATATATTACAAAACTAATCATAGAATCCATGAAAATCATTAAACTTTCAAGACTAGGTTTTGGTCGTTTACGATGAGATTTTTCAAGCCTTTTGATCCTCTTCAAGAGTGCTTGAACTTGATTATCTTTCCTTGACATAAACCATGACAAAACCCTATCAAAAACCTATCCATAACTCTGAAGATAATCACTAAAACCCTTTGGAAAAAGTTAGAAATGTACCTCCAAAGTTTTAAAAACCTTGCACTAGAACACTTGAGCTTGCTTTGAAGCTTGATAAAGGTTTTAATCTTTAAAAAATATTTGGGAGAGTGATGACGAGGGGCTGCCAGTTTTGCTGGGAGAAAGAGACTTGCTTTTCTCATTTGTGCATGAAAAATGATGGAGATCAAATATGATCTTTTTTTTTTTTAACTTTGATGACTCACCTACTTTAGTCATCGCTTAGACTAAATAAAGGCTAAAACTTAACTTAAAAGTTGTGGCTAAAACAGGCACACCAAGGGGGAAGATGTGAAAGATTTTCCACCATTTGTAGAAATAAGATTTTTTCCACACAAGCCCTTAAGTGCAAAAATAGTTAGTCTAGGGCCCAAATTGAAAATTTTAAAAACTTGGCCCTCCACCATTTCTTCTTAACCAGTTCTAGAAGGGAGGGTGTGGGCAAATTTCCATCTTCCAAGTGTTACTTGGTGGGTCCCACTTAATTTTTTTTTTTTTGTAGAGTTTAAATTTACAATAACAGTATTTTTCTTATACTGCTAGTATACTTCCTATACTGACAGTATTTTTTTCATACTGTTTATAGGGTGCCATAGTTTTCCACACCAATCCATATTCTCTAAATAGTATAATTCATATATTGTTTAACTTTAACATTCTAATTTCTATACTGCTTAACTTTATATAGCATAATTTATACTTCACTGCAAAACTCTATCAATATAATTCTTATACTACATTATTCTATTACTATATAATTTTCCATATTTTTATACCATACTTTTCTTAAACTGTATTTATGTTTCAACATGTTCTGCAACAATTAAGTTTTCTAGCTTATTTTTTCTTGTCCATCGTCTAATTTTTATCTTTGGTTCATTCATTCTTTACTTCAGATTATGGCATGATTTTTAACCTTAAAATCTCATTTTCACTTTTATAGAATTTATTATAAAAATAAGATTAAAACAATGATCCTTGTAATGCTAAAATCACTTCTTAAATTCTTAACAAATTTTTTGGCATAAAATTTAACTCATAAAATTTGTATTTAAATTACTTAATATAAATCTTTATTTTATCTATAATGCATTAAAAATTCTCAAGTGTCATAAATTTGAGGATTTTTTAATTTGTTATTAAACTACAACTAATGTCTTTAATATTGTTATTTTATCTAAATGCCCTTATATATGAGATCATATGCAAGACACACGATGTATTTTGTTAAAGTTTTAACGGAATTGGATGAAAAAAAAAGTTAATTGCACATGAATAAAGAATTCAAGGGGTGTTTCGTCGAGACTAAACTATCACCTACTGAATAATTTAGAGACCTTTTGCGTCAATTACTTAATATAAAAAAAAAAAAAAAGCACTGCGCCTTAAATAACCATGACGATAAAAAAAAAAAAAAAAAAGGTCGTTGCTGCTAATCTCGAGTCCTTGACAATTATTTATGGCAATGAATAGTGTTGACTGTTGAGTGATATGATCTTAACCAGCTTTTCCACCAAAAGCTGGAAAAAAAGAGTAAACAAATAAATAAAACAAAATAATATAAACTGCGTCAGCGCTTAGCAAAGCAATACTGTTGTCTTTGTCTTGCAGACAAATTTATCCACTCAATAATTGATCATTAAAGAAAAAAAAAGGCAAGAAAAAACTGAAGTATCATTTCTTTCATCTCTTAACCTTCCACAAACTCTCTCGGAGTTTCTTTTTCTCTCTCGGCTTCTGATTAATTTTGCATGGTATTATGCCTATGATTATTGTTCTTGTTCTTGTTCTTCTCCTTCTCGTCATCCTCTCGAAATTCGCTTACTCTTTGATATGGATTCCATGGAAGATTCAAAGGCACTTCCTACGGCAAGGCCTGCAAGGCCCTGGCTACCGCCTGATCTTCGGAAATGCGCCGGAGATCCGCCGTCTGTACTCGGAAATTCAGCCGAGGTCAGCTGATCTGATCGACAATGATGTCGTCCCTAGCGCTTCTCCTTTTTACCACCGGTGGTCCCGCATGTACGGGAAGAATTTCCTACACTGGTTTGGGCCCATGCCTAGGTTGGGGATTGGGGATCCTGAAATGATCAGGGCTGTGTTTATGAACACTTGTGGGTCGTTTGGGAGGGCGCCACGTAACCCTTTGAGCAAGCATCTTTTCGGTGAGGGCCTTGTTGGCCTGGAGGGAGACCAATGGGCTTTGCATAGGAGAATTGCAAACCAGGCCTTCACTATGGAGCGGGTTAAGGTAACCTTCTCTTTTTTTTTTTTTTTTTGTTTAAATTTATGTTTTCTAACAAGCGAAGTAAAAAAAAAAAAAAAAAAAAAGTATTGGTTATGACATATTTATGTGCAACGAACATAACGATCATATTTTGTCAAATTTTGCATTTTGTTTACTATGATATGATTTAATGTTCAAAAACCAATTTTGGATGTTTCATTGGAGTGGACAAAATTTCAAATATATTGTTTACAGGAGTTCATAATAAGATTGGAAAAAGAGAATTTGATTCGTATATAGTATAGCGCATGATGTATCATTTTTTTTCCTTTTCTCTTTCTTTTCTTTTATTTTTGGGTGAATTATAATCAGAGTTGGGTGCCGGATATGGCGGCTAGTATTATGGATAGGCTTGAGAAGTGGGAGAAAATTAGAGGAGGGAGGGATGAATTTGAGATAGATGCGCACAAAGAACTTCATGAAGTCTCAGCGGATGTTATATCAAGAACAGCTTTCGGAAGCAGTTTTGAGGAAGGGAAGCAAATTTTCGACTTACAAGAGCAACAAATGGATCTTTTCGTTAAAGGAATAAGAAGTGTTTACATTCCTGGATTCAGGTAATTTTTTTTATTTGCTAATTAATAAGAATGAGATTGAGGTAATTTTTTTTTATTTGCTAATTAATAAGAGTGGGATTAACATGCATGACTAAACTTATGCCAAATGTATCAATTTGAATAAGATTGCTTGGGATGCAAGTATGGTTCTGTGCTTTCTAAATTTTTTTTTAAGTTAAAATATAGGTTTTTGCCTACTAAGGACAACAGAGAGAGGTGGAGACTAGAGAAGGAAACTCGCGAATCGGTGCGGAGGTTGATCATGACAAACAACAAAACAAGAGAGAATTTAAAAAATCTACTTACTTTGTTGATGTCTCCTCACAAATATCAGGATGGCCATGAAGAGAAGCTAGGAGTAGAGGAAATCATCAATGAATGCAAGACCTTTTACTTTGCTGGGAAGGAAACAACTGCCAATGTCTTGACTTGGGCACTTCTTCTTTTAGCTCAGCATCAGGAATGGCAAACCAAAGCTCGGGAAGAAGTAGTTGGCGTTTGCGGATTTGACAGGCTTCCCCAAGCAGAGAACTTAAGTGACCTCAAAATTGTAAGTTCACTTCAATTGCTAATTCATTCAATCCCAAAATTCGTACTTCTGCTTCACATATTAAGTATTCAATCTTGACAGCTTACGATGATAATCAACGAAACGCTTCGACTTTACACTCCAGTTGCAATGACAACGAGGCAAACATCAAAGAGTGTAAAGCTAGGGAATCTAGACATTCCTGCTAAAACTCAGCTCAATTTAGCTTTAATTGCTGTGCATCATGACACTGAGATATGGGGAGAGGACGCCAACAAGTTCAATCCGTTGAGATTCACGGAGCCTAGAAAGCACATAGCTTCTTTCCTTCCATTCGGGTTGGGTCCTAGAATCTGTGTGGGTCAAAATCTAGCCATGGTTGAGGCCAAAATAATCTTGGCCATCATCATCCAGCGGTATTCTCTAACATTATCACCCACATATGTCCATTGCCCTATGTCGTTCATAACTGTGCAGCCCAAATATGGTGCTCAAATCCTGTTGAGGAGGATTTCAACCCGAAAAAATTAGGAGCCAAAGAGAGAGGGAAAAAAATAAGAAAGAAGAAGATATCAACGTTCTGTCAACGCCCTTTAATGTACTTTTAGCTATGTCTTACAACAATAACAGTCCCTTTGAGCCTGTAATGACGTTTAATATGAGAAACTTTTGAGTATGAATATATTGAACTTCACCTTCCTAAATTCCCATGAAATTTGAAAGAGAACAATAATCTTTCTCTTGCCGACATATTTTTCCTTTTACCTCTTGCCCTTCCATAAACTTTCTTGAAGTTTCTCTCTCTCGGTTTCTAATTTTGCATAATATTATGCCTCTGTTTATTGTTCTTGTTCTTGTTCTTCTCCTTCTCGCAATCCTCTTGAAATTCGTTCTCTCTTTGATATGGATTCCATGGAAGACTCAAAGGCACTTCCAAAAACAAGGCGTGCCAGGCCCTGGCTACCATCTGAGCTTCGGAAACGCGGCCCAGATCCGCCGTATGTACTCGGAAATTCAGAACGGACAACGATGTCGTTGAAAGAGCGTCTCCGTCTTACTACCTGTGGTCCCGCATGTACGGGAAGAATTTTCTGTACTGGTTTGGGCCCAAGCCCAGGTTGGAGATTGAGGATCCCGAAATGATCAGGGCCGTGCTAAGGAACACTTGTGGGTCGTTTGGGGAGGAACCGCATAACCCGTTGACGAAGCAGCTCTCAGGGCCTTGCAGGGCTGGGTGGCAATCAATGGGCTTTGCACGGAAGAATTGCAAACCTTTTGCCTTAAGTACGGATAGAGTCAAGGTAGATTCTCTTTTTATTTGAAGTTAAAAATTACAATTCATACCAAGTTATAAATACAAGATTGAAATATTTAAAATATCTTAAAAATTTATTTAATTATATAGTAGTTATTTTAATGATTATATAGTACTTATGTTAATGCATCATTCAAAGATATATGTAGGATATTTACAAATTTAAGATATATTTTAATTCAATAAATATAATAAGGTCATTTGTCTAATTAACTCTTGAAGTAATTACGTGTTACCCGTTTCATGGGAGTCAATATTATATGTCTACAAATTATTAAAATTACACAAATGTCGATAAAAACTATAATGCACTCAAATGATCTTCAAGTGAAGTGAGAAATAATGAGAAAACCACCCTTTAAAACTATTAAAAAGAAAAAGACATATGTATAATTTAACAAAAGAGAGACGTATTTTAAACCCATGGACAAAAAAATAGACCTTTTATCTAAATACTTGTTTTATGTATGCATATGTGTGTGTATACTATCTATACTAGATGCCAAGCGTCTTTTATCCACGCCCTGATTCGTGGATAGAACGTTCCCCCCACTTTTTTTTTTTTTTTTTCAATTTTGTATTCTTTTTTTGTTTCCTGCTTTTTCACCCCTTTTATTTATATTTGCTTTTCTCATTATTATTATTATTATTATTATTTTGCTTTTTACATCCTCATCATTCTTTTTGTTATTATTCCCTTTATTTTCTTTGTCCTTCCTCTATTTTTAGTTGCATCTTCATTATTTTATTTTTGTTCTTTTTTACATTTGTGCTTTTTACTCTGTTTTCTTCTTAATATTTTATATATTTTTAAATTCATTTAATTAAATTATTTTTCTTAATATGTATAATCAAAAGTATTTTTATAAGTTATTCTTATTTTATATTTTTTTTACATCATCTAGATTATTATTTTATGGAAATGTTTAGTTTTTGTTTTACTCGTTTTAGGTAACTATTTCTTCCCTAATCTACTTTTATTAAATGATTTTTCTCAAATGTAAGATTACCTAATTTCTTTAATAAATTCTTATATCCGTGACTCTCATAAATGTTTTTCCCACTCCTAAATAATTTCATCATAGAAGTGTTATTGTCTAAACATTTTTTTTCGCATGAGCATCTCAAATACTTTTTTTATACGTACCCAATATATAATTTACTATCTAATTTTCCCTAAAAAACTTTTTCTTTTTTTATGAGAAACTTTTTTCTTTTTAATGTGTTGTATGAAACTATTTTTTTTTTCATTAAACTAAACTATTATGAGAGTAATAAATGAGTATAATTATAATCTATAAAAAAATTAGGTTTTCATTAAAACATATAAGTTATACATACGTGAAGCACGTGCTTACCATTAATATATATGTGTGTGTGTGTGTGTATATATATAATAAGTGACATGAAAGGCTATTTTAGTTATGACATATTTATGTGTAACAAAGATAAAGGTCATCTTTTTTTTTTTTTTTTCAAATTGGCATTTTACTACTATGATATGATTAAGTGTTCAAGAAACAATTTTGAATGTTTCATAGGAGCGAACATTTCAAATATTTAATATTTTACAATAGTTGATAGTGAGATTGGAAAAAAAGATAATTGGGCCTGTATATAGGGCATAATGTAACACCCTCTCCTTTTTTTTTTTTTTTTGTGTGAATTGTATTAGAGATGGGTGCCGGATATGGTGGCTACTGGCTAGTATTATGAATAGGCTTGAGAAGCGGGAGGATATTAGAGAAGGAAGAGATGTATTTGAGATAGATATGCACAAAGAATTTCATGAAGTCTTGGCTGATGTTATATCAAGGACAGCTTTTGGCAGCAATTTTGAAGAAGGAAAGCGAATTTTCGACTTACAATAACAGCAAATGCATCTTTTTGGAAGGGAACAAGAAGTGTTTATATTCCTGGATTTAGGTGAATCTTTTCATTTTTGCTGCTAGTAAAAATCGGATTAATACTCCTCGTTAAACTTGTGCCAAATGTAACAATTTGATTAAGATTGCTTCAGAAGCAAGTCATGGTTCCTTGCTTTTATAACTGTATGTGTTTTAAAACATAGGCTTTTGCCTACCAAGGACAACAGAGAGAGACGAAGACAAGAGAAAGAAATTCGCAAATCCGTACAGGGGCTGATCATGACAAACTATGAAACAAAGAGAGAATTCAAGGACCCTACATACTTTGTTGATGTCTTTTCACAAAAATGGGGACGGCCATGAAGAGAAGCTAGGAGCAGAGGAAATCACAGATGAATGCAAGACCTTCTACTTTGCAGGAAAGGAAACAACTGCCAATCTCTTGACTTGGGGCCTTGTCCTTTTAGCTCCACATCAGGAATGGCAAACCAAAGCTCACGAAGAAGTAGTTCGCGTGTGCGGATTTCACAGGCTTCCACAAGCAGAGAACTCAAGTGACCTCAAAATTGTAGGTTCACTTCAGTTGCTAATTCATTCGATATCAAAATTCTTACTTGACATTCGCATACTAATTCATTGAGTCTCATGATGATGCTCAATGGAGCGCTTCGACTTTACCCTCCAGCTACAATGACAATGGGGCAAACATCAAGGAGTGTCAAGCTAGGGAATCTAGACATTCCTGCTAAAACTCAGTTCTATTTAGCATTGATTGCTGTGTTAACTCTAATATGATCCTAATATGCTAAAAAAAAATTATGCATATAAGGAGCAAAAACAGAAGCCTAAAAACTTTGTGTACCTTCAGCCATTGCTTTACACTGTGTAATCCTAATCTTGGGTTGCAGCTGTCGAAAGATATACCACTAATTTGGATACTTCTATCACTCAAGCACTCAATACGATGGTGTATAAAACTGGATGAGAGAGAGGTGATAAAGACCAAACTTTTGTTGAACAGACATGAACGAGAAATTTTTTTTGTGTGACAGTCGTTTTACAAACCCTCCCATCAAGGACTTATATAATGCATCCAAAAATCAATTACCAGGAGAAGATAATTGTAGTTTAATGATAAATGAATATGAGACCATTTATGAAAACTGTTACCCAAAAAAATTGGTTTCAATTTTGAAACCGTTGGCAATTCAAACGGTTACATGCAGTGCACCATGACCCTGAGTTATGACGAGAAGCCGTTAATAAGTTCAACCCATAATAAGTTCAACCCATTGAGATTCGCGGAGCCTAGAAAGCACTTATCTTCTTTCTTTCCATTCGGCCTAGGTCCTAGAATTGGTGTAGGCCAAAATCTAGCCATGGTTGGGGCCAAAATAATATTGGTCCTTATTACCCAGCGCTATTCTCTAACATTACCACCCACATACGTCCATGATCCTATGTTGTGCATGAATTTGCAGCCAAAATATGGTGCTCATATATTGTTGAGGAGGATTTCAACTTAAAAAATTAGCAGCCCAAGAAAAAGAGAAGAATAAGTAAGGTTCTGTTTAATGCCCTTTTTAACTTGTAATGTACTTCAGCTCTAATTATTTGTTATAACAATGTCAAATGACATTTCTTTTTTCCCCCGCTTTTGTAATTTTTTTTAATTATTTCCGGACAATAATACTTCAGCTCTAATTATGGCTTCGAGGTTATGTGGTATAAACAATAACACCTGAATTGTTTTCTTTTTCTTTTTCTTTTTAAGCCTATAATGACGTTTGCAAGGTGAAGTATGAAATAAACAAACTGAAAAAGAAAACAAAAATATTTTAGCATGAAAGAATGCTCCACTACCCGGATTTTGCTTGTAAGATAATATCGGAAACAAGAAACTGATTTTAATTTGATGTCATTTAATATTGATCTGATGACTTTGTTTCTTCAACCACAATAAACAACAAGAATGCTGCTTCTAGCTCTATAAAATTACAGATAATAAAAACCACTTGCAGATACAGCCAAAAAAAACTGCGTTAGCACTTAAACAAAAAACATTAAATATTACCGTTATTAACAAGTCTTGCAACTTCATTGCTAAACCAAATCACTGATCTACTTCCTTAAAAGTCAAACTCTCTGATTCTAAGAGAGATTATGATTATGAATCCTCTTCTTCTTATACTTGCTCTTGTCCTCTTAATAAGCATCCTGAAATTCGCGTACTCAATCATATGGGTCCCACTAAGGATTCAGACCCAGTTTTCGCGGCAAGACATGCGAGGCCCAGGGTACAGTCCGATCTTCTTCGGGAACTCGAAGGAAATCATACGAATGTTCGAGGAGGTTAAGGTTCAGCCGCCAAATTCAGCTCTGGTTAAAAACGACGTCGTCGAATACGCGGCCCCATTCTACCGGCGGTGGTCCGGCATGTACGGTAAGAGTTTCTTGTACTGGTATGGGACGACGCCTCGGGTGGCGATCTCCGACCCGGATTTGATCAAAGAGGTGCTGATGAACACCAGTGGGTCCATTACCAAGATCGGTTTTAACCCTTCGAATAAGCAGCTTTTTGGGCAGGGACTCACTGGGTTGGAGGGACGCAAATGGGCTTTGCATAGGAGGATAGCTGTGCAGGCCTTCGCTATGGAGCGAGTCAAGGTTAGTACTTCTGCTAAAGACAGAAACTGCGGAGGGCCAGTTTCAAACATTTTTCTTCCTTTTTTTTTTTTTAGTACTAACCAAAAACTGCCTATTATCGGTTTCAATTTGGAAGCTTGTTAGAACCAACTTAATTGAAAGTAGAGTCGATTATTTTTAATAGGGTAGAATAATATGATACAAAAACGATATAAGAGAAATATGTTTAGATTGCATGTTTATTAATTGAGTCATAAATTGGTTGGCACGAATAATATAAAAATAAACAGGCTCAATTCGTGCTAACATATTTAACACACCTTAACACTTTTAATGAAACGGCCATAAACGTAACGACACGGCACGACACGGCTTATCCGTTTATAACACATTTAAACTTAAAAATAAAAATATTTGAAATATTTGTAGTAGGTTAATATTAATCAAATATTGTGTGTTTGTTAATTTTCTTTATTGGCTTTTTTTTAATTTTCTTTATTGGCTTTTTTTAAAATTTTTTTTTTGTTTTTTTTTTAATTTTTAGTTAACTGGGTCATAACCGCGCCATATGCGTGTTGTTATCGTGTTAACCCGTCACGGCTCGCTTAATAATAATGTTAATCGTGTCGTGCCATAAGCGGGTCATGTTCGTATTTGCATTTTTGGCATGTTTATTAATTGCGTCGTTTTCGTGTTTGGCCTAGACATGTCGTGCTGTAAACGTGCCGACACGAATATGTTTACTACCAGCTTTAGTTGAAAATATTATAGCATGTGAGAATTAAAGCATATTTTTTCTTGACATTGTAGTATGTGAGAGCCTTAAACTATAACAATTAAAAGTCTTGGTTTTAACTCACATTGTCAAACACCACATTAGTTTTAACTGTTTTTATTTTTTTAAACTAACGAAAGCCAACATTTTTTCAAACTTGTTAAATATAAATTTAAACTATAAATTATAGTTCTAACTCATTTTTTTTTGTTGTAATCAATATTGGTTTTAACCGTTCTCCCAAACAGATGCTTTGTTTAAGAGATCTTGTGTCTAAAAATGTCTACCCTTTCATAATAATACAAATATATCAACTCTTATTTAAATAAATACTGTACATGGTCTATGAAAGAGATGGTTGCAGTTACTATTTATAACCAATATATTGGTTATTCATAAAACATAAGATATATTTTGAGATTGACAAATAAAACATCGTTATACGTATCAGTCTTGTTTGAATTTTAAATCTAAGACACACATAGCTTGTAAAGTCCTTAACAATCTCAGTGTTGGATTAGTGATGGAGGACAAGACCTTTACAACGTTACTAAAACTTTATACTTTATAGTTCATAATTTATTTTTCTCTAGAGCTGGGTGCCAGATATAGTAACTGGTGTTGTGAAGAAGCTAGAAAAGTGGGAGGATGTAAGAGAAGGGAGAGAGGAATTTGAGATGGATGTGCACAAAGAACTTCATGAGCTTTCGGCAGATGTCATATCAAGAACTGCTTTCGGAAGCAGTTTTGAGGAAGGGAAGCGCATATTCAGCTT
Source organism: Artocarpus hirsutus (assembly GCA_946598075.1). Taxonomy (NCBI): domain Eukaryota; kingdom Viridiplantae; phylum Streptophyta; class Magnoliopsida; order Rosales; family Moraceae; genus Artocarpus; species Artocarpus hirsutus. Next base: position 70,357 of record CAMOHE010047067.1, read on the forward strand.
ACAAGACGATCAACTGCTTCACTTCGCGAAGGGATCAAGAAATGTATATATTCCTGGATTCAGGTGACTGTATAATCTACACACCTTTGACTTAATCGCATAAATGCACAAACTTTTAGCTTTCAAACAGATTTTGAAGGGTTTAAAACTTAATAACCACTAAACAGGGAAAGCTCTGTAAATGCCAATGAAGGTATAGTACTTGTAAACTACCAAGAGCAATAAAAAAATCCAAAGAAAATAAATTACGGAAAAGAGCGTAAGATTTATAGCAGTTTACCTTAAAGGCAATCCACGTGTTGTCTTTGTATCAGGACAGTTATTTAGCTCTACAATTGCCTATAAAGTGGACCTTACTTAGTCAGGCATCTAAAGTAGAGTTTGATTTGCTTTGCTTTCATAATCACAGGTTTTTGCCTACCAAGGACAACAGAGAGAGGTGGAGATTGGAGAAGGAAACCCGCGACTCCGTGCGGAGGCTGATCATGATGAATGGAAAAACAAGAGAGAATACCAGGAATCTACTTAGTCTATTGATGTCTTCTTGTGAAAATCAGGAAGGAAAGGAAGAGAAACTAGGGGTTGAGGAAATCATAGATGAGTGCAAGACCTTTTACTTTGCTGGAAAGGAAACAACTGCCAATCTCTTGACTTGGGCTCTTCTCCTTCTAGCACAGCATGAGGAATGGCAAAACAAGGCTAGACAAGAAGTTGTTCGCGTCTGCGGATCCAATGGACTTCCACTTGCTGAGAATCTAAACAAACTTAAGCTTGTAAGTTCAGTTCTTTGTTTACTTATTTAACATAATCATAAATCTTCGTAAACTTTTTGACATTATTGACTATCTGCAAAACAACTCTGCTAATTGTAACTCATAAAATACGTATTGGTGCAATTGTCTTTGTCTCTCACTGAAACGTTAGCATCAACATGTTGTAATAGGTGACGATGATAATAGATGAAACACTTCGGCTCTATCCACCTGCTAGTGTCATGATGAGGAAGACGACTAAGAGGATCAAGCTAGGAAATCTCGACATTCCTGCTCATACGCAGTTCCTTCTGGCTATGGTTGCTGTCCATCAGCACACTGAGCTATGGGGAGAAGATGCCGAAGAGTTCAATCCATTGAGATTTACAGAGCCTCGAAAACATCTAGCCTCGTACTTCCCGTTTGGGTTGGGTCCTCGAATCTGCGTGGGGCAAAATCTGGCCATGGTTGAGGCCAAGATAATCTTAGCCATGATCATTCAGAATTATTCTTTCAGGGTATCACCAACATATGTTCATGCCCCTATAGTGCTCGCAACCTTGCAGCCAAAATATGGTGCTCAAATCCTCTTTAGGAAGATTTCTTGAACTTGAATGCGTCTTTGAAGCTTTAAATGTTATATGTAGCGACCAAATTATGTATGTTGAAAGTGCTGCATGTACAAATAATACAAACATATATAAATTTTCTCGTTGTTTCTACCCAAATATCTTCGTAATACTTAAATGTCATGTTTTGTTCATAGGTTTGGATCAAAATAGTTTCAATTTAAACGATTTTTACCATTATATTTTCTTTGAGAATTTAAATGGTAATACTGTTTTTAATGCGAATTGATGATTCAAACATCACACAAATTATGTTACAACCCATTTATTAAATTTATTTGTTTGTTCTTCTCATTCTAATGAAAGATGTAAGATATGAATCTTGATGTCAATCTGAACATTGTTAGAGGGACTAATTCTATATTACCAATGCTATTTTATTTAGTGCATAAAAGCGGAAAAATTAATACGTTTGGGATAAATCTCAAGCATCGAACAGTCTTAGATACATGCACAAGCAAAAATTCTGCGTTAACTATAAGAGGAATACCTATATTCGTCAAAGTCTGCGTGCGTTATATCGATAATATGATTCATTTCAACAGATTGTGTCCTCAATACGATGGGTTCTAAGGTAAAGTTTAAACATTTGCCTTTTCTTCTGAGTTATTGTGATTGATAACAGCAACATGGACATTACGTTAAATCCACTAGTTTAAATCCTCCACTTCATATAAAAAAAAAAAAAAATAGATCCTATACCTTTTATTTAAAAAAAAAAGGGAGAAAATCCTCCACCTCTTTTAATATTATTATTATTATTATTATTTTGAGGTCAATCCTCCACCCATTTTTTTAAAGTATAAAAGCATATTCCGGTACGTGGCAATGGAAGACCCTATATATGTCCTTTTTTTTATTTTTTTATTTTGGAAACAATTGCTCAATACAAATACACCAATATGTTCCTGAAAATTTCCTAAAAAAATATGTTCTTTAAAAGAAAAAAATACAATCAATATTTTTTTTTTTTTGAAAATAAAAATACTATCAATGTATAATTCACGGATCTGAGTCGTCATTCCCTTGTCCAGCCACATTGTCAAAGTTGACCAGAAACTAAGAGGTTGTTTATTTTGAGTATTTTTGATATTCAATAGACTTAAATTTAGATTTGAGTATCAAGAATCTTTGTTACATATTTATTTCTCCAAAAATCTAAATCTTTTGAGTATCAAATTTAGATACATATTTATTTGAGTATCAAATTTACATACATATTTATTTCTCTAAGAATCTAAATCCTTTGAGTATCAAGAATTCTAAGTTTTCAGAGTTTTGCTCTTTCCTTAAACTTTTAATATTCTCGGATATCTCTGTTACAGTAAAAATTGAAATTTTATCTCCTATATTTGAGAGGGAAAAAATCATAACTTCTTCCTTTGATATCCAATTGAGATGATTATTTTTTTATTATGTTCCTAGTAAAGAGAAAAATAAATTTAGATTTATATTGCATATCTTTTAGAACTATTAACATTAAAATTTTATTAGATTTTTTTAACAAATCAAAAACTATTTTCACTACCATTTTAAACACAAATTCTAATTTTATTCCACACTCAATTAAAACTTAAATGCACATCTAAATGTCAATTCGGATAATAATTCAAATCACCAACTCAAATCTGAATTTAAATTACAATGACTCAAATCAAATCTCTAATTTGAATCCATTTACCAAATGGACTATCAATGTCTAATTCTCTCAAAAAATAGGGGGCCAAAAAAACATACAGGGTTTTGGCAAGTGGTGGGAACTATTGGTAAGAGCCGTTTTAACTGTCATGGTGTTTGGCTGAGTGGTGGGAACCATGGTTTCCACCACAAACTAAGTTATGAACAGTGTAAAGTTCTCACATGTTACAATAACAATAAAAAAATTGCTACAGTATAAAGCTCTCACATACTACAGTAAAAGTGATTCTAACTAATGGTTTCCACCACCCTTCCAAACACCCTATGTAGCATATGAGAGTTTTATACTATTTATAACAGAGTCTGTTGTTCACACCACTCTTAGCCACACAAGTTTGAAAGTCAAAAAGTACACCGTACCGACCCAAACGTTTTGTTATCGTCAGCCATAATGACCAAACTACCCTCAATAGGGAGACGCCAGCTGCGCCGTGGACTATAAACCGCATCGTATAATAGTAATACTAGGGTTAAAAATGTAAAATCATCTAAATTCGCCAACATCTCAGGAGATTACCGTTTTTATATATATAATAGTTTGATAAGTCGGCGGTCAATATCCTAATCTCGTTACAACGCCCAAAATTGCAGAGTTAAAACCCTAATCTCAGTTTTTGAATTTTGATTTTCCCTGTGGTTTCCAATCGTTTCAGTGTTTTTGGCTTTTTGTTGTCCTTCTTATTTCGCTGGTTGAATCCGATCGCAAATCTTTTGGGATTTGGTGAGAGAAAGTTAGAGAGAGAAAGTATAGAAAGTGAGGAATTTGACGTACTCGTGTTTCATTCCATCTAAGGCCAGAGAGACGAATCTGGTCAAGTCCTGTTCTTTTGGAATTATAAAGAGAAGCTTTGGATTCTCAGAGCTCATATGCCTTTTGAGCTTGCGTTTAGGGCTTCAAGGGCTTGGTTCTTGGTTCCGATTGCTCAGCCAGGTGCAATTTCGAACCTTTTTTTTGAAAAAAGAAAAGGTTTTTTTAATTGATTCCTTATCCTTTAGCTTCTTTGTTTAGAACCTTTTGGATCTCTTGTTGTGTTTTTTTTTTTTTTTTTGCATAGTGATTTACGGTGGTTGTAATCGGTTTATGATTGTTAAGGGCGAGAATCAATAATAAAATCTTAGGTTTCTGGACTGGAATTTTTTTTTATTTTTATTATTATTATTTTCTTTCGCGTAGATAATATTGTTGTGTATGGGTAAGAATCTATCATTTTGTTTGAGAGTATGTTTCGGTACAAAATTACAAATAGGTTATATCTTACAACTTATAAATGCATTAATTTTTTTTTTTTGAATTTGTCTCATTTTTCTCTCTGTCAGGTTTTTGAGTGACTTTGATATATTGCTGGAAGGCAGCAGATTGTATAATTGGTTAATTAGGATTATAAATGGTATATGGAGTTATGAGATTTACTTTCACATGCTGTGGTGTTGCTTGTGCTCTCTGTAATAGACGGGTTGAAGCCGAATTGTTTTATTTAAGAGGGTAAGATGCCATCTCCTTATTTTTCAAGGCTTAGAACCGTAGTTCAGAGATCGACTGTAGGGGACGATGCCAGGGTTCAAGACTCAGTGAAAGTGTTTATTGGGAAAGGAAAATTGTTATTTGGCAATTCTTGGTTGTTCCACTCCAGATCATTCTCGAGTCTTTCGGATCTGCAAGCCCTTTTACGACCAGGCACTGTTGTTCCTGCAAGCTCAGATTCGCAAGTAGTTAATCAGAGAAGGAACCTTTCTGTTGTTGGAGCTATTTCTCGCACATTCTCAATTCCATCTGTCTCAGGGCCTTCATTTCAGGTTTGTGGGTATCATATTGATATTGCACTTTCCGACCCTAGTCAAGTCTCAAGTAACAGCAAGTTGCAAAACAAACCTATGGCTGCCTCCAGTTCTAGAATCGTGTTTGGAGAATGTTATAGAAGTAATTTGACTTCAAGGTGTGAGTACCGGCTGCCAATAAGTGATAGTGCCAGTATAATTTACAACAACAGGAGCAGAAGTTTTGATGGTTGCCAAAAAGCTACCATGAGTTGTGAAAAAAGAGAAGTACCCAACAATAGTGCAATTTATGGGTACTTCATATATGAAGCTGGGAAGAGGTGGTGTGGCTCTTTCCCAATTTTAGGATCTGGATCAAGAGAATTTCATAGCTCATCTTCTACTTGCTTCTCTGCTGGGCCTGCCCATGACGTGTCTTTTGATAATTCTTCACGTGAAGAGCAAGTTTCTGGTTCTGCAGATTCATCTAATCAGTATGTTTTAAACAGTTTAATTTTTTATATCAAGTTTTACTGGTGATGTTTTCCTGTATCAATATATGACGTGTTCTTTGGAATGGACTTTCTTGATGTATAATAGATCTATAGTTTTTGTACACTATTTTTGGACCTAAGTAGGATAGAATCGTACCTTTCTAAATTTATATTTTATTGTTTGCTAGCAACTACTAAAGATATGTTACAATGATGACAGGAAAATTACACCTGGCAAAGCCCTAAAACTAGTTTCAGGATCATGCTACTTGCCTCATCCTGATAAGGAGGAAACTGGTGGAGAGGATGCTCACTTTATTTGTGTTGATGAACAAGCAATAGGTGTGGCCGATGGTGTTGGTGGCTGGGCAGATCATGGTGTTAATGCTGGGCTGTATTCCCGGGAACTAATGTCTAATTCAGTAACTGCTGTGCAAGAGGAACCTAAGGGATCTGTTGACCCCGCTAGGGTTTTGGAGAAAGCTCATTCAATAACAAAAGCTAAAGGCTCTTCAACTGCATGCATTATGGCACTCAATGAACACGTATGAGACTTCCATTTATGCTGGGCTCTTATTTTCACTTTTATTTTCTCACTGCAAAGTGGCTTTTTTTCTATCATAGGAACTTGTTTTCTTGTCATCTTGTCAGTAGGTCAATTTAAAGTCTTGTCGTCCTTCTCTAATGCTAGATGCTGTTTACAATCTTAGGGTGTTTTGTTCTTGTGCAATTTTGTTGGAAAACATAAATTAAACTGTTTGAGATCATATTCCAGGGTATTCAAGCCGTTAATTTAGGTGACAGTGGGTTTATGGTGGTCCGAGATGGGTGCACAATCTTTCGATCCCCTGTTCAGCAGCATGATTTTAACTTCACTTATCAACTGGAAAGTGGAACAGAGGGCGATTTACCCAGCTCTGGCCAGGTTTGTCACTCTTATGTTAGCTTCTTTTCTCCCAAAACTCTCCCTTTGCTGATATCGGAAGGTGCAAGCTAGCTAAGAAGTTTTATCCTTGAATTTTCAGTCAGGGCCAATGTTTCATTAGGCTTGAATTTTGAAGTTAAGTTCTGTCATCTGGATGCATTACAAAAAAGATTGTTGTTAAACGGAGGAAAGAAAGAACGAAACTACTAGATGAATTAACTTGGTATCTGACATTCCGTTAATTTATGATTTCTGGCATTTCAGTGGTATTTGAATTTAACTTGGACAATTGTGGTGTTCATCTGTTTGATGCAGGTTTTTACAGTTCCTGTAGCTCCTGGGGATGTTATAATTGCGGGGACAGACGGACTGTTTGACAACTTGTACAACAACGAGATTACAGCAGTGGTGGTGCACGCCGTGAGAGCTGGCTTGGGTCCCCAAGTAACGGCTCAAAAGATTGCAGCATTGGCACGCCAACGAGCGCAGGACAAGGACCGGCAAACTCCTTTCTCCACGGCTGCCCAAGACGCTGGTTTCCGCTATTATGGTGGAAAGCTTGATGATATTACCGTTGTTGTGTCATATGTCACCGGTTCTAGGGATAAATGATGCTCTTTCTTCCTCTTTTCTTTCTCAACCCGAATGCGTGTGTGTATAGTCCACGTTATTCATTGCTATTCTTATGCTTTTTGTGGAGTCAAAAACTACACTAGGGCGGTTTATTGTTATAGCAGACTCATCCTTCGGCATTGTGAAAGAGGGGAAGTATTTCGTAGTATTAATTTTTTCCATGTTCTGGTACCTTTGCTTCGTAGAAATAAGGTCCTGAATCTCAATTATACCTCAATGTGGGGGCAAATTTTGGTGTTAATTTTAACTCTTTCGCTTTAATGGCGTGTTATGCTTGCCGCAGTTAGAGAAAACTGATAAGCATGTGCCTTATTTTAGCTTGTTGGATAAAGTTGGTTAAAATCAACTTTTCAATTAAGAATAATGTAAAGCTCTCACATATTATAGTAAAAGAAAAAAAGTTGTTACAATGTAAAGTTTTTTCATATTATAATTTTTTCATATTATAATGCTCACAGTTCTAATCAATAGTTTTAATTATCGAGCCAAACATTTTATTAATTTATTTTCTTTTCACTTGATGTGTATTGCAAGACGATGATGATGATGATTAGGGGTGGTAATCAAACCAAACTGTTTATTTTAAGTAAATCACAAACAAAACATATTATTGGCTAGTTCAGGGATTTTCAAACCATACAAAACATTTAAGCAATTTAATCCAAACCAAATCGAACCAATTGTAATTGGTTTGGTTTAGTATTTTAATCAGTTTGAACTAATATTTATAAAATTTTTGTTAATCACGATTATAACCGACATTTTGATATGATAAGTAATTCTCTATTTCTCAATTTTAAGTATTAATATTGCAAAAATGTAGTTTTCAATTCATAATTAGAACATCTATAGTTTAAAATTAAGCACCTTAATTAAACTAAGACATTCAAATTTCAAATCAACAAGACATAAAACACTAAATTTATAATAAGAAATCATTATAATTATCACTTTTTTTTTTTTGGGGGAAAGAAACGAACTTTGGCACTGACATTAAGAGACGAAAAAATACAAAAACGATGAAGAGATTCCCTTAAAAACTAACAAGAGGATTATTTATTAATTTTTAGAATAACTATTATTAAATTCTCAGCACATTTATTTAAAAAAATTTATATGACAAAATGATTAATTCTTTTTCAACAAATATATAGAATATATATTTCTTAAAATACAATAAATCGAAATTGGTTTGATTTAGCTGGGTTTTTTTTTTTTTTTTTTTTGTCAAAACCACAAACTAAAACCAATTTAATTAGTTTTTCAACATTCTAAACTAAACCAAACTGATTTTTAATTGGTTTGGATTGGTTTAACTTTGGTTTGAAGGTTTGGTGCCCATCCCTGATGATGGTGGCGGTGATTATTATTATTTTCTTCTTTTATGCTAGTTTTATACAAATAAGGGATAGGCTTGTGTTAGGCAATACAATTTTTTTAACCTGATTTTATATGTTTACTAGCGACAGCACGATCTACAACATCAATCATAGTAATTACTATGAAAGTCAACCTCATCAGCAAAATATATGTACATGTGTATATATATCAAAGTCAATTTACTAGTATGTACATAATCCTTTTATAAAAGCGGTTTTAGCTAATATTTTTTGGATCTTCATCATATTGTATTTAATAATTGAATCGTAACAAAAGTACTTTTCAAAGATAAATTGTTTTTTTGGTCGCTCAAGGTGACGACTTAATCACCGTTTGCTTGTTTTTTTTTTTTTTTTTTTTTTTTAATTAAAATGCCCCAAGCTTTAATATTATGCAAGAGGATCAGCACTTCGTAATAGGTTCAGTCCATGGACTTTTCCTAATAATAATAATAATAAAGAGCATACCCTATTCCCTAATCACTCAAAAGAGATGTTTGAGCATTAAAAAAAAGGAATGACAACAATAAGAGCCTCTTGAAAGTTTTCATCTATGAGAACTGTTTTTGTAGCTTTTGGATTTAATTTATGGTTTAAAAAATTCAATGGATCTCCTTTAGATAATCAAAATTAAAATTAAAAAATCTAATGATTAACAAAAAAAAAAAAAAATCAAAACAAAGAAAGAAAATAATGAAAAAGCCAACAGCAGCCGCAATCGTGATCTTTGGATGCATCTTGATCAATGGCAGGGGCGGTGTTTCATAACCCATAGAGGAGAAGGAACCCTAGTGGTGGTCGCTATAGCTTGGCGGCGAGGTAGCGATCTCATACGCGGCAAATGCAGCCTACAGTGGTTGCAACGGTCCATGACCCAGGCGATGGACCTTTGCAACCCGTGACACCGTAACCCAACGAATCAACGCATCAACGGCATGAAAAAATTGCAACCCAGGGGAGCAACGTATCTAGTGAATCAAAGACATTACAACCAACGGGCGTGAAGAAATTGTGATCCATGGCGGCCCCTCGCAAAGTCCTGATCCGCAGTGGTCCAAATAAGATTGCGAGATCTTTCGCAACAGGGATACGATTGAAGGTGCTTCGCCATGGATTGTTGCGATTGATTTACAGTCGCAGGCGACTGCCGGTAGAGATGTGTCCTTTTTGAGATATTTTTATTTTTATTTTTTGGATTTTTTAAGTTTAAGGTTTTCTTTTTATAAATCTAGTGTTTATGACCTCATTCAAGCTAGGGCAAGCTTTTTTGTTTTTGACCGATAAAAGGGTGTTTAAAAGGATGGTGAAAATCATTGATTGAACCATTTTTATTATAGTATGTGAGAACTTTACATTGTAAAATTTTTTAATTGTTACTGTAACATAGGAGAGTTTTATACTATTTATTATTAAATTTATGGTGAAAATTATAGTTTTTACCACTTAATCAAACACTGTGTAAATCTTCATCTCGTGGACAAAAAAGATTCTCATCGATGAGAACATTTAGAAATTCTCATCGTAGTATTTTCTAAAAAGAAATTCATACCAAAAGATGGTCAAACAAAGTAAGGTGACACCCAAAAACAACCGATTATTTTTTTAAATTGAGGTCTATGAGTACGATTATTAGAGTTATCAATTTGCACCGGCTTACATGAGCCAGCTAAGGCCCACCTCTCTGACTCAACGATTAGAATGCCCCAGCCCGCATAAAGCCTCATATCAATTCGGCCCAAGCTCCTGGCCAGGCTAAGTAAGAACTTTAGGCCTATATAAAGGTTCGGATCGGATTACCCAATTTGGATGTTTTTCAATATATAATACAATGATCTGCGGCAGAGTCAGGAAAGGTTTTTGTCGGGCGCACAATACAAAAAATTAGATACAATATTTTTTTAAATAGAAACATGGTTACATATTTTAAAAATAAAATTGAGAGCGATATAAGTTTTCTTATAAAATGAGGCACAACAAATACCTTAATAATTTAGTAGGGACACAGTTATATATATATTTTTTTACAAAATAAAAACAAATTTATATTTTTAAAACTTTTTGTAGGTAATAATTGAAGGTTCAATAATTAAATGGGGACATATGCCCTCAACTCATTTACATGTAGCTCCATCACAGATAATGATATATATATATATATATATGTGTGCATATATATAAAATATTGATATATGTGTCATATTAAAAAGTTTATGATACACTCTTATTTATATAACATATTAAGTTATGCCACAAAAGAACATGTATGATATTTATAGAAAGCAAATTTTACAAAATAACATTTATGAAAATTCTCCTATATTTTTGTAGGAATTCAGCCTAACCTGATTCTAGCTCATGCGGGCTTTAGGGCTATGCTAGACCTCCTGCATATCTTGGGTCAATTTGATAAATACAACTTCTATGGTACCACTTTTGATTCCTATTATTTCTATAAAAAAATTTGAAATATACACTTTAGGAATAGAAAGAGAGAGAAGAGAGAAAGAGAAGAGTGTGAAACATAGAGTGAGGGAAAGAGAAGAGAGAAAGAGCTAGACAACGAGATTTTTCATAGGGATAGTTTGGACATATTGTATGTTAAAAGTGGTATGAATCAAAGGTTTAAAAAAAATAATACAAAACATTAGTGTTATTAAAGAAATAGTATAAAACCTAATTTTCTCCTTACCTTCTCCAACACAAATCCGTTTTCCAGCAAGACCCATTTTTCTCTTTAAGCGCGCATAGGCTTAAATTTACAAAAAATATATATCTAATAAAACAATGCTATGATAAAATCCTCTAAAAAGGTCTTTATCTATAAAAACCATTTTTTGTAATTGTTAGATTTAATCCACCGATTCATAAAACGCAACTCCACCCAATAATAGTAAGGCTTTCCATCGATCTAAAAAATAAAACTAAAATGAAAAACTATATGTAATAAAAATAAAATAAAATACAAAATTAGAAAACGAAACCCCCCATCCCCTTCTTGCCAGTGACTCTACTTCCGAAATCAGTCACTGCTGCACGACCGATGGTGGTTGAGACCCTACGATGGACCTATGTGACCTTGGTGACGGACCTCCGCGACCACCCTTACGACGGAGCACAAGCTCAACAGAGATCGCCCAAACGGAATCACAACTGCTCTTCCCCCTTAAAATTAACCCATTTTTTTGACGGAGTTGCAATAGGAGCTCTCTTCGCTCGACGGAATCACGAGCAACAGTGGAGGCGATTCCCTTTTGCCACAGAGTTGTTGCTACGAGCTTTCGCCCATGAGGGAATGCGACTGTGGCTACGAAACGCAAGGGAAACTATCGCGAGCTGGTCATGACCCAAGGGGCGGCGATTCTACATCGAGATCGCGAGCTGATCGACAGTTAGACCATGCGGAAGGGTTACGACCTTCCTCTGCACGTGGTGGCGGTGACAAATCGCGACCAAAGGTCGCGAGGCTGCCAATGGTGCGAAGGTTGCGTCAGAAGGAGTGAGAATTGCTACGATTCATGTCAAAATCATGACGATCGTCAAGGTTTGGGTCATCAGAATTCGCCGAAACGTTGCCTCTGCTAATGCAGTGGTGTTCTTCGTCTTCTTCTTTTTTTATTTTTGATTTTTAGG